>JANIJG010004781.1:0-11809 GCA_024611175.1 Megaceryle torquata | reverse complement strand
AACAATACCTCTGAAAAAAAAAAAAAGGAAGGGGTGCGTTACATTCCCCCCCCCCCCCCCCCCCCCCCCTTAAAAAAATACAAAACCAACAAAACAACTAACACCAGAAAATACAACAAAAACCTGCAGTATGAAGGTTGGAGGACTTATGCCAGGAAGGCTATGAGCTTTCACCACAGGCTGGCTGAATATTGTCATGATACAAAATACATTTTCAGTTAGTATTGTGAATTTTGATGGAATCTTACAATGGCAACATAGGAGTATTTTACCTAATGTTTTTTCTTCTACATCTATGAAATTAATTTAATGTATGTAGAGTGGGGTGGATACTGTGGGATTAAATCTAAAAACTAAATAATAATGATGAAGCTTTTTAGAGAGAATACCTCCCAATCTGACATAAGTGGTAAGATTGTTGCTGTGCACTATTACTATAATTAAATTACATTATACTATTGCATTAATCTGTCAGTAATACTGTACTTAGCAGTAAGATTTTTGTCATATAAACATTGAGCCTTTAAACTTCTGCATTTTGTCTTGCCAAATGGAAAAAAAAAAAAAACCAACCAAAAAAAACCCCAAAAAACCCAAACCAGAAATTGCAACAGCAGAATATAACATGAAAAGCTACAGCAATGGAGAAAAGGCCAGCTGGTTCAACATGCCAGTCCCTTTAAAGCAGGTAAGTTAAGAGTGTTAGAATACATTTGCCAAAAGGGTGCAACATGAAATGTATGCATGAGGTGCCTACTCTGAAAATACTAGGTACTGATCTAAAAATTCTCTCTTTAGTATTTTCCTGAACTTCAGAACATGTAAGGTTAAATCAGAAGCTGCTGAGAGTAAACTGTTGAGAAAAACATGCAAATAACTGAAATGAAGCTGCAATCTTTTCTCTGAACAGAGGCAGAAAAAGGAGGCTACAGATCACTTAAACTATGATCAGTGAAATGGGGCAGCTGATCAGAGGGATGCAGCCTTTAGAACAGTGTTAGCTCTTGCAGACCCAGGAAGCAGAATAATATTTCTCAAACTGAAGACTTCACTCCCATCGTAACAGATCAAACCATCATTCAGAGCAGCAGATCCTGTCCTCTCTCAGCCTGGTAAGCTGTTGTATGTTTATTCTGGTGCTAAATCTTTTCCAAATGGGTTACTGGAGCTTTCATCCACACGCCATTGACAGCTATCCCTTTCTTACCTTTGCAAAATACAGACAGTCATAATTGTTCCTTTTTGTTGTTGTGCACAAATAATTACTTGGATTTTAGTTAAAATTATCAAAGAAAATGACAAGCAGATTTATGTCCATTTGCTTACCTCTTCCATAGACAGCATACAAATGCACACTGTAAACTTACTGTCTGCCACACTGCTGTGACTGGAACTCCAGCATTTGCTGTACTTCCTATATTTGCCTCTGCCTTTAAGTGTTCACTGAACCATCTTGGTCTGCAGTCCTTGTGATCTAATTGCACACACAATATGCCGGGACGGCCATGCTATTCATTAAGGATTCAGACTATATACAGGGGTCCTCTTCTAGCTACTGGGGGTAGGAATAGGATGAAAACATTATGAGACTTTATTAAGTCTTATAAGACTGCCAACCCTTGCCTCTGGCAGCCTCAGGAGTGGGAATTAGCCTTTACAAGGAGGTTATCACCCGTAATACATATTTATGCTGTGTCCATCGCATATAAGAACGCTCTTAGTAAAACTTAGGCTAGGCTGTAATAACACTTTGCACTTCTTTGTTGCCTTTCAGTTGAGGATTTCATTGTGCCTTTAAAAGCTTTCATTAACTAAAATTCACAACCCCGTTGTGTAGTAACTGTGTATTAACACCTCCACCATACGCAAAATGCAGTTCAGAGAAGCAAGGACTGTTGTGAGTGGTTTAAAAAGCTGAAAATAATGGGGGGAAAAAAGCTGGAACTGATTATTCCCACATCTATGTGCAAGCCCTGTGTTTTCTATCTAAAATATCTTAGACTTGAATTGATGCTCTGACTGCACTTTGCTGCATTTTTAAATGTTGATGTGTGTCAGATTTAGCATTGTTTCGAAATTCTCAGGACATTAATTTCCAGGTTCATTTATTATCTGCTGAAAAATCTATCCTTTGATAACTGAATGCAGATGTAGCAATGAGAGTGATATAATTGCCTGTGGAGCTAGGTATGTATTTTCACTATTGTTAAGCTACAGAGTCTGGTTTCCCCAGGATGTGTATGACTCTTGTGAATGCCAGTTAGGCACATTCCTGAGAAGAAAATATGCCCCTAAAGCTATAGTGTCCTTCGTGCATAGCCTCCAATCCTCTACAAAGTGTACATTTCACAGGATTCAACAGTATTGGTTCTTTTGGGATCAATGAGACACTCGCCACCCATCTCCAGTATCTCTGAATTACAGAGCAGAACCAGATCAAACACAGAAGAGTTCCCTCATTTATCCTGCCTCTGTAATACATCAGAGTGTGTGCTGCATTCATTTTGTGTAGGCGGGCTGGTGTCTAATGTACTCTGTGAACATATTTATAAAGGATTAACCTGTGCCTGCTATTCCTAAAAATTGATTTAGTTAAAATACATATTTTATTCTACTTGTCTCAACCATACAAATCATTCCCATTTACCTTTAATATTAGTCATTTTTGCTGGAGTTTAATATACTGAGCATTATTGGTAGCCTTGCTACGTACGACAGGCTTTTTTTTTCCCCCAGCCAATACTTCTCAGTGCATTGTACGATCCATGTCTAAGAATTTTAACCTGCAGTGAAACTGTTCGCTAACAGAATTTACTGCTTAGTGAACTCTGAAACACTGAGGATTCAAACAGGGTGCTCAAGCTTTAAAAGTGTTTAGAAGCAAACAGGAATAGAAGGTCAGGAATCAGAGGTGTTGGGAAGGACCTAGATGTACTGTGTACCTGGGATGCTGGGTGTGAGCACACACACTGACCTGGCATCTGCCATACTTGGAAGGATCCAGTAATGTGAAGCTCCTGGACTGCAAGCAATTGCAGCCCACCCCTCCCACCAGCCCCAACTTAAGTATGTATGTTTTAAAATATTTACTTTGACACAGGCAATATTTAGATAGTTGTTTTGTGTAGGATAAGGATTAAAAGGCAATACAGATGAATAGGTAGCAAATTCTCACCCTCATCTGCAATATGTGAAGAAAACTGTCAAACATTAATAGCAGTTTAAGAAGTTGCCCACTAGGAACTTGGGATAAATCTGAAGAAGGACAGACTTCCAAATAAGGTTAATTTACTAAAGATCACAGGGAAAATGACTAAAGCAAATGCTGAAAAATCTGTTACTTCACATGTGTGACAACCAGACTTAAGGTTTCTTCTCACCGTGACCTTCAACCCGGGATTCAGGGCTTGGTTTGGTTTTGGTGCTGGTTTTGTTTTGTGTGTGTTTTTTTTTTTTTTTTTTGGGTTTTTTTTTTTTTTTTTTTTTTTTGGTTTTTTTTTTTACTTTGTATCAGCTTTTACTGGAATAGCAACTGTGTGAAAAAGCTTATAGGGTTATCAGTATCTAACATCTTCTGATAGAAAGGAACAGTGGTAGTTGATTAAAGTTTTGCCACTTATCTGACTGCCTTTGAATTCAAGGATTTCAGCCCATTTTGAATTCTGTTCTTGATACTATGTTTTTTGTATAACTTGTGTGTCAGATATTATTTGTTGTACCATCAGTCCATCTTATCTGGGTATAAGAAAACACAAAAATCAATGTGCATAGTGGGGAGGAGGATTCTTCTCAGCAGCCCATCAAACAGTTTTTCAAGTTCATTTTCTTCCCTATTGTTTGAATACCAGCTTAGAAGCTTGCAAATGTTTCTTTTTCTTGCCAAGACAGTGGTACTTTTGCCCTGGCACACATTAATGTTTTTTTTCCCCTTTTCTTGTGTTTTGAGTGCAGCTGAACAACAAATTCCTCTGTTTAACAAGCAACTTCCTCATATTAAGTTTTTTCCATACCAAAGTATCTTTTCTTATTTCAGCACAGCTCTGCATTTGTATTTGTTACTTAAATACTGACAAGCAAATATCAGCAAGTGCAGCAATATTATGTGCTTGTGGACTTTTCAGAACAGCCCTGCTGGAAGCTGAGTCTGTCTGTCTCAAAGGGCCATGACAGCAGCTGTGCTTCAAGAGGTAGCCAGTAAGACAGCAAGTCGGTGTTGAGGGAACAAGAGTGACTCCTTCAAAAGAAATCTAACCTCTTTTCTGCTATTCTATGTGCTCTAGACTTAATGGTACTCTTGGAAATTTTCATGCAGGTTACACCCTTTTCACACTTCTCCCTGAAACCTAGATCATTTCAAGTTTTAAAGCAGCAAAATAATTTGCTGCCTGTTTTCTCACCAATGTAAGAGTTTTCTTTAAGTGGAAGTTGGCTCATCAGAGGCCGTAGGAGGACATGGACAGATGTATGGATGTGTGTGTACATGCATCTGGTACTCTTTTGGTCTGTCTCAGTTAGCTTTGATTGCTAAAACAACTATTTCAGTAATTTGTTGGCTGGCTTTGCAGGGGAAAAAATCTTGGTCTTTGCTGCTCCTAGAAGAGAGGTTGTCATAATGTTGCTCCCTGACTTGACTGACAGGCACCTTTGCAAACACACAGCATGTTTCATCTCAAAGCACTCGATGAATATCCTTATCCCCCTCTCTGGACCAGCCCACCTCCACTTGCAGTGCTCCTTGCTTTTTTTTTTCAGGATTGCAATCCCTGCCTTTTGTTCCTCCTTCTCAGGAGTTAATACCTCCCCACCTTGCAAGTCAGACATGCATCCTGTCAGTTAAAAACCCCAAATAACAAACCCTCCTAGCCTGAAGGCCTTTTCCTTTCAAGCATGTATTTTTCTACCCTGCAAAGGAGTCAGTGCCATAACCCTGAGCTTTCATGGAATAGTTTCTAAGCCTGTATCTGTGTATTATGAACATCTTCCAAAGGGGGAATGAACATCTCCTCTTCTGGCAGCTCCTATGTTTTGTGACTTCCTGCTCTCCCTGCTACCCTCTGCTCCTTACAAGCCCCTTCACTTCATCCCCTCTGCATGTAATGTCTCCTTTGAAATCCTCCTGTACTGCTGCTGTCACCTTAGCCTTCTCTAGCCATTGCCTGACAATGCAGTCAGACCCCAGAACCCAAACACATTTGCCTCTTAAGATGCCCCACTGTTGGTCTCTTGCAGATTTCCAGAAAGCTGGATGATCTGTGACACAAGCTTCCAATCCTTCTTTTCCATCCACACACTTTTTCCCTGTCTGTTGGATTTTTCTCTGAATTTCTGTGGCCTGAAAAAGAAAGCATCATCTTGTTTTCTTCCTTTTAACATCTAACATCATTGGCATCGCATCCCCACCTTTCTAGCGGAGGTCATCTGTTTTTTTTTTGGCACTATTCAGTGTTGATTCTTGCTTCCTAACAAGCTGCTATTAAGAAATGCTAGACACCTCTTCAGCCCTTGGGATAGTTGACTATCTCTAACCCTGAGACAGGAGCCTGCTGGCTCAGGGGCAAGAGGCGACTCCTACACAGAACTTTGAAACGTTGGGTGACATATTGGACCAGCTTATAAAAGGAAGTATTAACAGAATTCATGTTTATTTCAGAGACATAGGAAAGGATCCTGAAGACAAACTGAAGATCTGAGATTATTAGGTGATTTGACATGATCTCCTTCAGTTAATTGCTCATGTTTGCTGTTTCTAATGCATTTGCTGAGCCCATGATGCTTAAACTGTGCGTGTATTCAGATTTTTTTCCTTTCACCACCTCACCTGATTGTGCCTTACTTTGAAATGGCTTCTGCTTAGAAATCAAAGGCTTTTATCTGATATCTCAGACAGTGGTGTGTCAGGTAGGTAGGTAGGTATATAAGAGACAGAGGGATTTAAAAAACAGGGAGGATAAAACTATCAGGATGACTGAGGCCTTCTTGTGCTTTGCAGTGTGCATAACAGGGTGGTATAGAGAGGATGTCCTTCCCTGAAGGAAGCTCATAGCTCCTGCTACTGACACCAATTACTACGGGCTTTTTAGATGTGACAGTGCTTCAGGTTTTGTTTTCAGGCTCTGTTGTGTTTTCTTCATCTCCTCAGACCCAAGGCACTGATGGCCAAGCAGAACTGGCCACTCCACTACTCACATCCATGGGTAATCTCCCTGGTGCCCATGACAGACCTCCCTTTTACCTGCTTCCCAGTTGCTCCTCATATATGCTCTGTTCCAGCAGGGAGGCTGTCTTGGAGCCCAACTGCATAACAGCATCTCCTGGCAATGTTTTTGCACCCTAGTGACTCACTGCATTTTTGCACCTGATGGCGACAGATAATCTGTCACCTCAAATCCTACTAGTTCTGCCAAGACAGCTTTTATATAATCAGTGGGTACTTTTACCCTCTTTTCTCCAACCATGAATATAAGGTCCAGCTTGACTCACCGATACACTTTTATTTTTTTTTTAAAGAAAGCAGCTGTGTTGTCCTTCAGGGAAACAGCTTGTAATTTAGCATTACTGCATTATATCCCCTAGGCAACGCTTTCTGTCTTCAGGACATGTATTTATCACAGACATCACAGAATCTCTATGGTGCTTTAGTTTTCCATCAAGAGAAGCTAAAAGAGAATTTAATTCCATAAAGCTCAAACTGATCACCACAATGTACCTCTGGTGCTTCTCTCAGTGTGTCCTCTGCTGAACAAGATTTCTTCTTCCTCTCTTGATCACTCAGAAGTCTGAACTGATCTCTGAAGTGTGGGCTTGCTTTGCTTTTGTCCTGACTTGAGTCCCTAAACTTTGACAGCCTTCTAGTGCTAGCTGTCTTTGTGTTAGGCAGAGCTTTCTTGTCATTGGATGAGCTTCTCAGTCCTGGTTAGCTCCATCACCAGTGGCTCTTTGCCTTACTCAGGAAGCTCCCAGGGAGAGTTGAATGTATGACAGCAAATAAATAATTTGCCAGCATTGGATGACTTACAATACAGCCATTGAGAGTAGGTAGATGGACACATCTTAAACTGAGTTCAGTTAAGATGAACAGAAACATGGTCTAGAGCACAAGTCTTCTGAGGGGTGGCTGGGGGAACTGGGGATGTTTAGCTTGAAGAAGAGAAGGCTCAGAGGAGACCTAATCTCTCTCTAAAACTACTCGCTTTCTACCTGAAAGGAGGTTGTAGCGAGGGGGGAGTTGATCTTTTCTCCCAAGTAACAAGTGATAGGACAAGAGGAAATGGCCTCAAGGTGCACAAGGGGAGGTTTAGGTAGGACATTAGGAAAAATTTCCTCCCCAAAATGTTTGTCAAACACTGGAACAGGCTTCCCATTGAAGTGGTAGAGTTGCCATCCCTGGAGGGCTTTAAAAGTTACATGGATGTGGTGCTAAGGGATATGGTTTGGTGGTGACTTGGCAGTGTTGGGTTAATGGTTGGAATTGATCTTGAAGGTCTTTTCCAACCAAAACGGTTGGCCCATGATGGCCCCACTACTTGCTCTGAAACTTTCCTGTAAGTTCCTAAGACAAGTCACTTTGTTAAGCCACTTTGCTCTGGTGACCATTTCACCCTTGAGCTTGGAGCAGTACCCATCTATTGTTACAAATTCTGATCCCAAAAGACACAACAAACCAAGCTTAGTCTCCTGAGAAGGAGCTATATACTAAGTGCTACAGCGTTTGCCAAACTGATTTGATCAGCACACACAGCTGGAGAAAAAAAGCAAGCCAAGAAGAAATGGAAATGCAAATTTAAAAGAAATCTTCCAAAGTCTGCAGTAATTGGCAAGGTAAATGCAAGGCTCATTCTGCTTTTCATTACACTGGTAATATCAGTTTATGATAAAAAGCTATTCTGAGTTACATAAGAAGGTAGGATATTTGCCAAAAAAAAAATCTTTAGTTTCTATTCTATTTTTTTTATGATGGACAAGAAGCACCATCCATACTGATTGACTGTTGGCATGCAACTTACCACTGAGCAACTGTATATTGATGGATAAACCAGTCTCATCCAAGTGTCAGGAAGATTATCAAAAAAAAAAAGAGCTGTCTGTAGTTGCTCCATCTCTGAGGAGATTGCCAACTCACCCTAACAAAAGAAAATGTTAGTGTGCTATTTGTGTCTCACAAAGAGACTGTGATAAGATGACATGATAAATGATAGAGGGCTTTTTTTTCCCCAGTAAAAACACATAAGGTAGCTAAATCATCAACTGCAAAGAGTATCTTGGCTTTCGCAACTGGGATGAGTCATTTATTTTTTAAAAAGGGGAAATGGTCAGAAAAACAAGAGCGTAGGTTCTGGATTTTCTGTATTTTAAAAATTCACTCTAATTGCATTAAGTAATTATATGATACAGTAATTCATATACATAAGCACAGAAGCACCCACCTACGCATATGTACATGGAGAAAATGATAAAGGGCCAAATTACTAACTTGCTTTCAGATATCTCAGAAAATTGTACATGCAATCAAGCTACCATTCTGCTGGCTTGCTTGCAGTAATGGCTATTTGAGTGCCCATGTTTTGTTACTCTGAATTAAAGATCGAAAGGAAGGTAATTCTAGGTGGTGAAGAAGGAGGTCCCTTTAAAAAAACTAGCCCTATGAATTAGATTTTCAGCATCTAGTCTTGGAGTGATATGCATTAACTATAGCTGTGCATGTGTATACCATGATTGTGCGAACTGCTAGCAATACTTAAGAAGCTACTTGGTTGCTTGGTTCTGTGATTTGAACACATATTAAATGTTAATGCAGCAGGTATGTTGCTGTTTGAGGTTACTGGATATTATGAAAATTTGGCCCTGCATGGTTAAGAATATTACATGTTGCTGTGCATTCAGCATTTTGTCAGCATTGAAAGACATCTTATTACCAAAAAATACCAAAGATGTGTAATGAGTTACTCATTTACTTTTTCCCTAGCTTCACTGCACTTACTAGACATACAAGGAGATCAGGACAGGGGTGTTACTGTTACTGCATCTTTACTCGCAGTTAATGGCCATCTCCTAATGATGGTCAAGTGCCACATACCGATGTCTTTGAACATACCGATCATTTAACATGATCTTAAACCATGTGGCTTATCCAGCGGGGATCTATACGAGGGAGAGCTTGGTTTTGGCATTGGAGGAGGGTCTCTGAGATATCAAACAGCGGCCTGCCTTCTCTCCTGTGGATTGCATCAAACACACACAAATGCACATTGCAACTAGCAGCCAGATCTGTAAGCGGTTCTAACAGAGAAGCCAAATTTCTGCAGTGGCAGAAGAGAAGAATGTCCCCATCTTAGCTCTGGGTCTGCAGTGAAACAGGTGCCAGACCGTAATCCAGAGACCTTGTATTTTGCTTCTTAGTATCTAGAGAAAGGGGATTTCAATCTCCAGAGCAGTTTCACGATATTTTTTTTTTTTCCACTCAAATTAAAACAGATCATTTGATGTACAGAGACAAGTTACGTGTTTGGAGTAGGCAGTTTGTGTAAGTTTTTTCATCAATGAAATCAGAAAATAAACCTCCCTAAGTATCACTCACAACTGCCCGTTACTGGCATCTACACTGATGCTATTTAAACCCATGAATCCCCTGAAAGTAGTAAAGCAAAGCACACACATCTTCAGACCTAAATTAAGCTCTTGAAGAGAAGTGGATCCCATCTCATATTCTGGAAAACAAATCAGTTTATGTGAAGAGCATTATGCTGGTGTTTGTTTGGTATTTTATTATTTATCTATTTTATTTCTGGTCTTACTTTCTCCTGGAAATTTTTTTCTATATGTCACCTAGCTCCACCTTCCCCTTTGAGATATGCCATGTTGTCATGAGGCAAGGGTCTCATGCACCCACTTCTGTGATAACATAAAGGAAATTATAAACTTTGTGTAGCTTAACTTTATGCAATGAAAACAGTTCTTCTGCCTTCATTTATAGTATGAAGGATATGGAGGATTTATCCCCTGAAATGGAGATGACCTGTGCAGCAACATATCGTGCTGTTAAAAAGAAAAGCAAATTCTGCCTGGTACTTCCCAAATAATGGCATTTTGCAACCTGACAAAGGATCCTAAATGGACCGACCCTATTAATATATCGCAATACTCCAGCAAGATCTTTTTTCTGTATGGTGCATCTTAATGCATATATTTAGGTCTCATGTATACTAGAGATCCCTCATTACAAATTTCAGATTGAATCCCTGCAAAAAGCAGGTATGAAAGTATCTAATTCTATTGAGATTTGCAGCTGCAGGAGAAAAAAAAAACCCACAAAACCAGACACATCACACCATCTTGTGACAAATTCGTAGCCTGCTCTATGTTTCGACTGACCTTGTCTTCCACAGCTTGAGAGACTCCTTCCTCAGTGAGGAGTATTTAAATTGCAGCTCTAATAGCATACGGAGCATGTTGTCTGCTTTTATTATTACAAAAGTAATCTCCACGTTGGGGTGTGGGCCATAATGGATGGGTCTTTGGGGAGGTAGCATTTCATCCATATTTTTATGGCAACCTTCATAATCCAGGTTTGAAGAGTCTGCAAACCTAGAAGCAAGCACTGACTTCCTATCAAACTGTCAAAGAAATAATAAAAACCCTGTCACCAAGACACTGGTGGCAATCCTTGCTAGACAGAATAAGGAACCTGCTTAGGCATAAATGAAATCGCTATGGAGTCATTGTTGAGAACAAGACTTTTATAACACTTTTATAGCTGTGGAAATTAATCTCATTTGTTCCTCATTTTAATTAGCCTCCTTCTGTAACACCAATGTTCTGATGCTTTCAAGAAAAAAAAAATTAATTTTCTAATAATCAGATTTTTCTTCAATTAGAAAACAGCAGAGTTATAATTTAAATTTAGAAATAGAGACAGAAATATTTTAAAAGAAAAATATTATTTCTACCAAATTACAAAGTGCTGCTCTCTGGTGTAACATTATTATTCTGTGTAGCAACTTATTAAATGAAGCAATTTATGGTAGCATCTCTGAAAAATGCCATCCTTTATTGAAATGAAAGCGAGTAATAGCATAAAGACTGTAGAATAAAAAGGCAGAATATCTTCTTTTAGACCATTACAAAAATACATGTATTGTCTATTTGACAATCAATACACTGCCATAAAATAAAATGGAGGTGTGGTATCATCATCATAATTTCTGTTTCAAATGGTTTGCTGAGAGCCATATTGTGTCTTTTATGGGAAAGAATGACAAATGGTTTAATTCAATATCGCACACGTGTATATATGAGCTGAAATTCTGTTGCAACTCAAAGCTGCTAGGCAAATATTTTAGTATCATCACAAGTTTAAAAACAACAGACATGTGGGAGTACATCCATTTATTTACACTTGTACTGACTTAAAATTCAAAATGTTATTTGATGCTTTTAAAGTACTGTTGTGGGATGTTAAATTGCTGCTGAATTCTTACTGTTCTGAGATACCTTTCAACCTGCCAAGATGCATGATGATGATGATGATAATAATAATAACAGCAGTTGTGCAGGGATTTTTAAAATAATGTGGGGCTCATTCCTGTAAGATAAATACCATTTTCACTAACCCCCGTTTTATGATTCAGCATTTCTGATGCACCAAAGTGAAATAATGAAAGTAAAATAACAACAGGTTTGGGGGGGGATGGGAAAGGGAAAATGAGCTCGTGCATTGTTAGAATTTCTGCAGAAATTGTAGGGGGAAAAAAAAAAGCTCTTATACATGACACTCCCCTCGTCCCCCCCGCCGCCAGCCCCACCCGCACCCCCA
>JANIJG010004780.1:42972-130368 GCA_024611175.1 Megaceryle torquata | reverse complement strand
GAAACACTTCTTTATTGTCTTTTATGTCACTAGCCAGATTAAGTTCTAGTTGGGCTTCAGCCTTTCTGATTTTCTCCATGCATAGCCTCACAAAATATCTGTAGTATTCCTGAGTGGCCTATCCCTTCTTCCATATCAGTGGTAAGGAGGGCACCTGGAAAGTCTGGCTGTGAGAAGATGTGCCCAAGGGTCCTCTCTCCCATCCAAGTTGATGTTCAGTATTCTCTTAGGTGTTCATGGGATGTCTGGTTTGATGCTAAAAGTTACCTTTAATGATCTTAAGAGATGGGGGTAGAAGGCCATCTTCCCCTGTGAATTTCCCCGTTTTTTAGTTCTTGCTGATTTTACTGTTGTATGACTGGGAAGAGATATGGATCAGGTTACTCCCCAGTATTTTTGGGGTCATGTTTTGCCAAACTAGCACAGGGCAGGGGCACAAAGTGGTGCCCCAGGAGCAACACGGCAGTAGGGGCCTCAGTAATAAAAATGTGTTGTTTGGGGCAGACCCATTGCTCAAATCCATCCTGGTGACAAAGCAGTAGCCAAGACATCACACACAGGGACTGGCAGTCTCTCCTACATTGCACGGAAGTCCTCGTGCCAGCATTTGTCAGACTGGCTGCAAAACGTAGTCAAGCAGGGCATGAACTCTCTGCCAGACTCAAAGGTGTGGGGGGAAGCATTGGTGGAGATGGGGCCCACTGCCAGCAGTAGGAGTTGTGAGTTTTTATGCGTTCTTGGAGGGATTCAGGAAGCCAGAAACTACAGGCAAAATATTTAAACAGAAACCTGAGATCCAAACAGCATCTTGGGCACTGTGGTTCCTTCAGGGGCTCGGATAAACTGAGCTACAAGCAGAGCATTTGCCAGGAAGAAATCCAGTAGAAAAGAGTTCTAATAAGCTGAGAAAAGACACACACAACCCTAGACCAAAATGTGAGAGGTGCCCCAAGCTGTACTCCAAACAGCAAAACAGCCTGGAGCGAGGAAACAGTCTGTGGAAGATCAGTACTTTATCAACCAACTCATTTAGGTGAGAAACAGATGCAGGGAAGTGCTACAAACTTGAATGATTTACCAGTTCCCTGGAGGACAGGAAAAGCTAGCAGCATTCCCACAGACAGCACCAGGCAATGCCAGCACCCCAATAAAGGTGTTACAATGGATAGGATGTCCTGCTTTCATGGCCAGCCCTGCTTCAAGCCAGTGTTAGCTTTGTCAGGAGTCAAGGCCCCATGCTAGGTGCAGAAACCTGGCTTCACTTTGTACACTGGAAAAGGGATAGTATCTTCCAGAGTTGGCTTTTAACTTCCATTTGCAAGACAGAGAATTATTTTTCCCCATTGCAGATTTTATTAGCTGAAATCTTATTCCCACTGTTCATCTGGATCAACTTTGACCACTTTTATAGGCGACATAACATAAAGTGCTAAAATATGAAGACAAGAGAGAAACAGAAAAATCTAATTTGGGCTTTATCCACTCAAGATCAGAAGTTTAGCATTTAGTATTAAGCTATGTCCTAAAGCAGATTCTTCCTTGCTATGTCAGGACTACTGCCAGCTCTCATGATTTTACTGAAAGTCCAGTGATGTTTAATAGTACCATTAAAACCCCAGTTCCTGGAGGCAGGTCAGTAGGTGAAAATCTCATCTTGCCTATATTAAAAAATAAATTGCAATGCTGTGGCTGTGCAAGGAAGATCACGGCTCAAGAGTAATTTAAAAGCTTGAGCTTCAGATGCAAAAAAACCAAGAAACCTTGTAATTACTTTTTTTTTTTAATGTGACATTTCTAAGTCACTCTCATGATGTTTGGAACTTGAGTCATGACTCTGAAGTGCTCAGAGCACATTGCTAGGTGGAATTAATCCACAGTCACATCTCATTGTGAATGGGAATCTCGGTGCCACTGTCAGCATTTGGAAACCTCTGACTCCGTATCCCTCATAGCAGCAGCACTTCAGTGCACCACAGTAATAGCCTCAGGTTGTTGCAGAAGCACATAGGCCTAAGAAACATGAGACTTTCCATGAGTCAAGACTAGAGAAGAGGATGCTCACCTCTAAATCACAGCAGCCTGTAAGTATTAAGCCTCCTCTTGATGGGCTCCAGAAGGAATATGTGCCCTCAAATGCTCAATGGCAGCATTGGTCTTCTGCCACCCATTCCCAGTGGCTGAGGATGTCCCTGACCCTGGCTGTGGATCAAGGAGATGTACTGTCGGATGGAGGTGGAATGTGGTGTCTGGTAGGACCTCCATGGGAGCCAGGCTGGGGTGTGAATTGAAGCCAAGTGTCAAGGAGGGAAGGAGGCTGCTTTATGTTGTCTATGAGTTTATTTGTAGCTGGTAATGTCTTCACGAGTTGTTCCAGGACCATTCTAGCTAGGAGCATTCATAAATCTTGTGGAGCCTACTCTGTTACCAGCAATGCCAGAAAGAGGTGAAGCTCTGCCCATATTTTGTCCTCCCAGTGACTGTCATTGGAGAAATAAAGAGCTGCCAGAGCCAAGGGGTTTGGCAACCCACAGGCACCCACAGGACCTATGGCAGCCGGCTCTCCCGCTGCTTCTGCCAAGGGGCATCCAGCAACCCCTGCTCTGAAGACCCTTCCTAGCTTCAGTTTTTCAGCCTAAATGAGTTTGAGAACAGGCTGTCTCTGCCTGTTCCTGAGTCAGCCTTATCCACTGCTGAAATGGCTTTCCCCTCCCCACTGTCCTGTCTCCCCTCAGAGGTAGATATAGGCAGAAGTCTCTTCTCAACCTGCATTTTGCTGAGCACTTGCAGTTGCCTCTTTCAGCACAGCTCTCCCAGCCCTATTAAGGGCCCTTCTCAAAGCCCCAAGATGGAAAATTTCTAGACCTGACATTCCATTTTCAAATGCACCGTAGGTGAATAAGTTGTGTTACCTATGAGATAATGAGGAAGGCTACTGCTCTAGATAGACAACCCTTCAATTTGTGAATTTTTCATAGCTTCATACAAACACCCACCTCATGGATGGGTGCTCTGCCAGAGCACTGAGAGCTTCACTCACCAAATGTCATTCCCACCACCACACAGGGACCATACATCTCTTCTGTATCATATACCACAGAGTGCAGCTCTTCTGGGGAGCACAGACATGTAATACTACCAGTCAATACAGCAATATGTAAATACCATCCACTTTTGCACCACAAGCAAGATGGCCTTGCCAAGGAGGTATTGCAGGAGCTCATGAGTTTCATATCTCCTCTGGGCCTACAGAGAGCATGCATCCTAAATTCAGATTTTATCCCTGCCCTAGACACAGCACAATGATTCATCTGTGCATTCACTTAAAGGATTTCACTGTTGACCAATCCAAGGTTTCTTTGTTGACCACAGTTAATTTTGGTATGCAGAAAATGCCTGGGTAAAGACAGGAATCTAGCTGCAGTTTTAGTGTCTGCGAGCTGCCTGCTATATATTAACAATAGACTAAACAGCTCTTGCTGGTTGAGTCCCAGTTTCCGTCACTACAGTTTTATGGTTATAACACTTCTGCAATATGGAAAATAAGTTTTGTAAAACCTCACCTGAGGAAGGGCTGAGCTGAAATATCCTTAGAGGTCTGGGTCTTCTCTTGTAACTATGGTTATGCAGGAGTCTGTGGGTTCCTTAGCCTGCCTGGATTCAGTCTAAGGAAGAAAATATGGTCTGACATGCCTTGGCTGTAGGATATATGGCGTGGCTGAGGATTTTATCCCTGTAGGAAAGACAAGGAGGTCAAATATCTTTATTTGCATATTAGTGGTGATGGAAGTTTCTTGTGTGCAATGTAAAGAGAACACAGTTAAAACAGCTAGAGACTAGAACAAGAATGATTTAATGCTTTTTGCATAAGCCTATAAATCGTCCAGAACTTGCTTCTTTTTCTGAGAAACTGCTATCATCTAAAAAAAAAATAAAAATTACTAATTCCACCTCAACGTATGAATGATACACGGAAATGAGATTCCTCAGAGTTTTTGGTTCCTGGAGAAAAAAATATATCCAGCCTTTATGAGTTCACCAGCTCTACACAAGGGGAAAAAATACACATATGTTCCCCTTGCTGACAGTGATGAAAAGGGAAAGGAGCATCAGGAAAATGCCCTGCTTGGACCTTGGCATCAAAGAGCTGAGAAGGGTTGGGGAAGATGGAGAGACTGCAAGAGGAAGTGCAAAGGAGACAAAAGCATGTGGGAACTGTGGAGATCTCTTTTGCTCTAGGATAGACCCTCCAGTTGCTGGCACAAAGCTTGCCTCTGTTGAATATCTGTGCTCCCTGATCACTTCCTCCAAGGCTAGAAAGCCCTAGCAACAGGAAGGAAGGTGGTGAGACAGAGGCATTTTGCACCCCACCACAGCCATGAAATGCATGTAAGTGTTAGCAAGCCTCAGAGACACCCCTGTTCCCAGGGTGTCCTTAAGCAGGGTGTCCCCAGCACTGCTCAGGCATTTGAATGACCAGCATCCTGCTTGCTGCAGCTCGTGGCTGCAATCCCTGCTAAGCAACCCCAGTGGGGAAAAAAGGAGCATGTGAGTTTTGATATCTCTCCAGCAATCCAGAAACACACCATCAGCCCCAGCTATGGCTACACCTGGTCTGATTCAGAAGTTGCCCTGGATTTACTGCCCGGCATGCAGAGCCTTGCTAGGTGCAATGTGCCTCACATTGCATTTAGAAGCACTTTGACTCATGCTGTTAAATGTGCATGATCATGAATCTATGATGCAAATGAACACCAAAGCACTTTTGGAAGGAAAAGGGACTTTTGTGTACTGCATACAAGATGTGCTGGTGATGTATTTATATCAGCACCAGCAGTATTCATTAAAATAGATGGTAATTGCAGCACTTCTATTAAAGCAGGATGATAAAAGAATGTAGCCACAAACAGAATGTGAAAATGTGGCAATTTCCACCCAGTGCCTAGCTTTAATGCAAGATTTTATTTTCTAAGCAGAACACCAATCACATCTTTCTATATGTGGTTGTCTTTGCTTGAAAATAAGTTGCATTTAGAGAAGTACATTTTTATCTGTTTCAAATTACAAGCTGGTTCTCTGCTGAGATGCTCTTTTATGAGGGCCATACAGGAAAAAAAAATACTCAAAATGTCATGGACTGAGGGCTAACAGGTATACTGGTGGGATAGGCTGGATTTCTCCAGACAGCCACACAGAGCCTTGTCAGGACCAGGACAGAGTTATTGCTCTCTCTGAGCTGTCCTGACACAGTCTGTGTTAGAAATGAACTCTGCACAGACTGTGGTGTACACACAGACCATGGTGCACACAGCTGCTAGCCACACTTCACCTCCTTTAACTAGCTCTTCACCTTCCTGATCTATCCCCACATATGCTCTGAGGACCTTGACCTCTTTAACTGCTATGCAGCAGCTCCTTGGCTCCAGGCAGAGTGCAGTCCCTGCTCCAGCACAGTGCTTGCAGCGTCCTGGCAAAGGCAGAATCAAGCTCACAGAATAAAAGTATCCATGGCTGCTGCCCACCCTAGGTTTGTCAGGCCTATGGTCCATCAGCCTGACTGCTGCCACAGAGGGTTTTACTGTGCTGGAGTCATCAGAGCCTAACTCCCTTCTGGATCCATGTGCAGAAAACCCATGTAGAAGTCTCCAGTCCAGTACTTGCTCCATCTGACTATAAACCTTTGGTATATTTTCCTGGTTGCTGATTTATAGCTGGGTGATTTCTGCTCATCTGGGCTGCTGAGGACTTTGGCTACCTAGGGACAGATATTCTGTTATCTCAGCTGCTGGCATCCTTCTCTGCTCAGCCATGCACATCAACTTCCAGCCACCACAGAAAGCTGGATGGAAGCAGACCTGAGAAAGAGCCTGGAGCTACTAAAAAACAGCTCATAGTTATTCATGATTCACAAAGATGTTTGCATTAGAGACAGCCAGCTCGGTGATGGAAGAGCTGTGGGAGGTTATTGCATCCCAGACCTACACCACTTGATAACTTGCAATAAACTGCTGACAAATCAATGTTTTACTTTGAGTGATCTCCTGTGGGTCTTCAGGTACAGCTAGAAAGGAGACATCTTCTACATATCTTACAGTTGACATTTATTCAGGAAAGGGAATTCTGGATTTCATTCAAACATTAGAACTGATCATTTTAGTGACAAAGATGGAGAAATTACATTTTCAGCTGTTCAAGTGAATCTCTCCCTAGCTCTTGAGAAGAACCAGAGACGTTTTCATGAAAATTCTGTGTTTCATCACAAAGCTGTCACTGCTGGGTATAAAGGAGGTAAACATTATTATAGGGTTTATTTATTACCTACCAGTGTCCTGACAAGATAGGGATATTCAGTCTTTTTTTTTTCACATTCTTTTGTATACATTAAATCAAGTCCCAGAACCATTTGACAATTTATTAGCTCCTTTCTATACCCTATCAGTATCTGCAGGTGCCATTATAATAGGTCTCCCTTCCAAAAGCCACTATTGTCTGCACCAGGCTGTCCTCTCCTTCCTGATAGCCGCTGGGAACTGCAAGCTGTAACTCTGGACATGGTAAAGGAAATTCTTTAAAAGGTTTTCAAGGAATATTCAACACATTATAGGAATTAATGTGACTTGTATGTCAAAGTCAGATAGGCTGAGAGAGGCCCAGCACAGAAGTACTGCATCATTTTGCAGCAGCAATGAATTTCATTTTGCCCGAACTCAGGTGAATGCCTTTGTAGCACAAAAATGTCCAGTGATTTTGCCCACAGCTACGTAAGCTCTGCATTTTCCACAACTCAGATCCAAACATGTGCTGCTGAGTGCTGGCTGGTGCTTTTGTCAAGCTTCTGCATTGCTGCACTATAGGAAAGGGCTCCTTTGGAACAAGGAAAGAATGGGGGCACCACGTAGGTTGCAGGGCCAAGGAACACAGCTCATCTGTCATCCCCCACTTCTGTGGATCTGGGTGACACATCACATCTACAGCACTGCAGCCACCTGTCCCTGTGTTTGCTGCTCCTCAGGGTTGCTTGGTATTTTATATTGATGGATGAGCAGCATATTCAACTCCTTTGTCTAAAGGCAGATGAAGAAACACCCAGGTGGAGTCCCAGCCTTCACCCTGCTAGCAATGGATCTGCAAAGGACTATGCAACTGTGCAGAAGAGCATGTAAAAAGGGATATGAAGAACATATTTTGGCCCAGGCATTTCAGTTTTTAACTGCATTCCTGTAAGCCCTACAAAAGCCCTGATGACTCTTTGCTTTTCTACTAGCACTTGCATTTTTTAAAGATATCAGAATAGATCTGACCATAAGGCCAGATGTATAGACAATAAGACCTTTGCATGGGTCAGGGTTTCAGGACTAGATCCAGGTTTGTGACATTTTAAGACATATTTAAATGAAAATATTTCTGAATATCAACTAGTCAGTAAATTCTCTTTGGTTCAGTCTTGATGAGTTGGATTAATCATGTTTACTAAGCTATAGAAATGCTTGATAAGTTTTTTTCTTCCCTTTTTTTCTTTTTTTTTTTTAAATACTCAGCATTCTCTGAAATTGCTGGTTGCTTTTTAAAACAACTGACAAAGTAAAACCCACACAACGCAAGAGAACTAAAAGATAGTTCTACGTGTTATTTTGCTCAATTCACTACATGGTATTAGCACTGTCAATACATTTTTACTCCCTACCCTAAAAAGTTACATCATCTCAGCCTTTTGTTCACTTTTTTTTTTTTTTTTTTTTTTTGTAAGAGGGAAACCATCTAGAAACAGCCTGTGCACAATGTTACCTTTCACTGGACTTCATGCCGCCTTTGCACTGAATGGTTTAACAAGTGTGTGCTAAATGTTATCATAAGAGCTGAATTGTAAAGTGGTGAAATCATCGGAAAGTGTAACAGGCCTAAGAGGCACGACACAGTTCATGTCAATTAGAGCAAGCTCAGTAACAAATATTCTCTTGATATTTGCCAAGAAAATCTGTTATTTTCCAGCAAACACAAAGGCAGAAAGCTAAAAGCAAAATGTATTTTCTTATCATTAGATCCTGTCCTTTTTGTGGCACACTCTCTGCTCCACCCAGGCAATACAGAGCCCAGACTCTACATTAAAGCAAATGAGATGAAAAGATTTTTCCATCCATTAAAAAATAAATGCCCATTAAGGCCAAAGACTCTCTCTGCTTCTGCAGAGGTCTAGGACCATGGGGTGCACTAGGTGCTGCAGGGGGACCAGTTTCTCCCCCAGGCTTCCCCTGACACTCTTTTCCCAGAGCTGTAGTCAGCATCACTGCTAGATCACACCTTCCTCAGAAATGCAATTTATTTTGCAGGAAGGGCAAGCGCATAGCTGTGTGTGTCCAGCCAAATAGTTTGTCATCTCTTTTTAGACCATTTTCTATCTTCTGCTGCCACTGTGTGTTGTATTGGCAAGCACGATGCCTTCATTCATGTTATACCGATAAACATGTCAGCAGATTTGAGAAAGCGAATTTGTTTCTGCTCTGCCAAAGTCAACCAATGCATGCCTGTGTTTGCCTTTTAACACAGAAGTGTGGTTTGCTGGGATTTACCAACAGTTACTAAGCAAGATTTCAGTTCCCATTCAGATTCTGTCTATTTCTGAATCTAGTATAAATGGTAACTTTCGGTCAGCTTTGAATGTTTGGCTGATTTTAGCTAAGAAATTTCTCATTATCTATTAGAAGCAGACCATTTATTTCTCACGACTACTGCCTAAACTGATATGCATTTTGCAGTAGTTACACTGTAAAATTTACTGTGTCTTTAAAATGTATAGGGTGTGTCTAACAGCCTATAAAAAACTGCCTTTATATCTGTATTTTATCTTCAACAGGGAATCCAGAATAAAAACTGCAGCTCTCTACATCAAACTGCTCACAAACAGCCGACCTCCTCCCCTCCCCTGCCAGCACAAACTGCCTGCATGATCCAGAACTGTCATCTCTGCAGGGAGAGTAAGAGATGGTCTCTCCCTACATCTGTCCTGGAAATGATCATCTAACAGTCCTATTCATCCCACCTTGCACCGGCCCAAATCAGATCAGAACTGCACATTCTTAATATAACACCCAGACATCTTCTGCTTTGTTCTGTAGTAAGATATACACAAGGGATTAATTAGACACTGTTTGGACACTAATTGCTTGGATGACCTGTTTGCTTTCAGATACCTTGTTACACCATTTGACTGAGTTTGTTTCACCTAATCAGTGGAAGGAAGTTGAGAGCAGCCAGGTCTGTCAGGAGTGGTTTCAGTCCCTGTAGTACCCACAGCAGAAAATGATGCACAAGCTGCAGTGCTCTGCGTTGCCTTGACTCTGATGCAAAGCACCTCTCTTGTCTTGCAGATGGCCTCTGGGATCCCTGGAGATACAGCTTAGGGGAAATGCTAGGTAGAGCCGGTCCTTTGCCACAAGGAAGATTACATTAAATTGATATGGTGGCACCTTGGAGTTCCACAGTCTGAAGTTACTGGAGTTACAGTCTGCAGAATAGTTAGGTTTTAAAGAAGGTAACGTGGCATGAATGATAAGGAAACTGCATAAGCAGAGAGGCACAATATTAAATGCATCATGAGCATGGAAGATTTGTTTAAAGCCAGTAACTCTTCCCCTAAACAGAAAGACTGGAAAGATTGAAATGTCAAATTCCTGTGGGAGAGAAATTCTAAGTTTCTTAACACTGCCTATTACCTCTGTTCAAACTGCAGTGCATCTTTCGCCACCATGCAAAGCTCTGCTTTCCCAACACACGTGGATCATCA
Organism: Megaceryle torquata; assembly: GCA_024611175.1. Lineage (NCBI taxonomy): Eukaryota > Metazoa > Chordata > Aves > Coraciiformes > Cerylidae > Megaceryle > Megaceryle torquata. Next base: position 120,590 of record JANIJG010004780.1, on the reverse strand, counting down.
TGTTTGATGTTTCAGAGCCGTTTGGGCTTACTGCTCTGCCTCGTGATCAGCACAAAATAAAGTGTAGTTCTCCAGACAGCATGTTCTTTCTGAAGTCCATGTCCTGAGCAAGCGTATTAAGGACAACTTCACATCAAACCCAGGCAACTAATCACCTGGGATTAGACAGTGTACTCCCTTCCCCCATGCCACTCAATTCTGGGCAAGACCAAATAAATACCATTGCTTTAATTCTGGACTAGCAGCCCCTCCAGGGAGACAACTCCACCAGTGTACAGCCTCTTTAAGATTTTGGCCATGCCATGTGTACCTCTATTAAATATATGGGTTTAGATGCTGTATTAACTACATTTACCATTTTTCTGCTCCTGCAAATTACAGAATAATTTTTATCTGACATTTTACAGAAGCTGAGTTGGAAAGGATTCATCTCCTGTGGCAAATACTCCTAACCAGAGAATTATGGCAACATCCTCATGAATTCTCTGATATAATAGTATAAGGGACTTTAATAATCAGAACTGAGTCACTCAAAGTATTTTCCTCAGAGAAATGCGTGGCTCACAGCAACACCTACCACCATCAGTGTCCTCAGCTTACTGACCTCCTGCTCCTCCAAGATCCGCATCTGCTGTCCAGCAACACGCAGTTATCTGGTGGAGAAAGGTACACCAGATCAGGCCTTGGAAGCAAAGACCTGGACCTGAATGGGTTTAAGGAATTCAGGATCACAGATAAACAAGCCCAGAGGCTAAATGTTAAGCTCAGTCAGGCCTAGTTGAAGCTGATTTATAATAACCACTACCTATTTCCAAATAAATAACAATTCTTAGTGGACTTGTCCCATTTCTTGTCTAAACAGATAATAATTTTATTTAGTCTAAATCCTGATCCAGAAAATTACTTGCTTCTACTGAGTAAATACAAACATGTTTTGTTGGGAGGCCATGACTGTGCTATCCTGTTACTTTTGCCCTTAAACTTTTTTCTCCAGTTTTGGCTAGCATTTGCTCTCAAAAAGGAAGCTAAAATAATTATTCTAAACAATAGACTCACAAAACATCATCTTAGCATAGGAGTTTGATTCAGATTTTGTTCCTGAACTGTCTTGCCAAGCCAGACTTCTGGTTCTTTGACAAAACTGTCACTTCAAGGATTCTCTTTGCCTTTTTTTTTTTTTTCCACTTGTGAATATTAAATTCTTCCACTTATCTGTACGGGAAAATACAAACTCCTTAGTTGGGAAAAATCTCCTTTCTATGGGTAATGGTAATTTTTAATTCTGCCACTAGGAAAGATCATCATTAGCTGTAAAGCTCTGCTCAATCCAAGCTTTTGTGGAACAGAGGAGGTCTGACATGACATGACACTTCCCTCTCCACTAAGCTGTGCCTCAGAGGCCACACAGATGGAGCAGCATGATCCATGATGTCTGAACTAGCTTTTGCAACAATTCCCAGCCTTCTGCCTGCAGCTCTAAAGGAGTCACCAACCTGCGCTGGCATATCTCCTCGCTTTGCTGCTCACAAGCCTGACCCTGTTGCCCTGGATAACACCCCTGCACATTGCTGTAAGCTTGTGTCACCCCAGCAAACATATGAAAATAGCTTCCCTTGGGGATTAAAGTCCCAATCACCATGAGAGAAGCCTTGCTTAGGAGCACATAAGGTCAAGCTTCCTTCTGTGGGTGGGAAGGTGGTGACAGGTAGACCCTGTCACGTGGGTAGGAGTCCAGTAAGGGCAGAGTTGCAAAGACAGAGTCAGCTCAGCTGGCACCTGGGCTCTCAGAGCAGTATAACTAATTAACATTATACAAACACAGCTTTGCTCTAGAATTAGTTTTAGTTGTTTCCATCTCCTGCAGATACTCCTCATGTGTTGTTTGTCTTTATACAGATGAGATTTATCAGGAAACAGAAGAGTATCATGAAAGAATTTCATTTAGCCATAACATCTCAAAACTGCAGGAAATGCTGGAATGGTAAACAACAAACATTTTCATAAAAGCAGACTATATATTGTGCTCTCCATCTGTCATTGTCTGCAGCTGGCAGACTTCATCTACAAGGTCTCTTAATAGTACACTTCTGTGATACTTTGCTACTTGACAACTACGGCCGAAGATCTGTAAATAGAGACAAAAGCCTATGTGCTCAGGCTGTCCTCACAGGGTCTGGGTGCCTGTGATTGCTAGGATGACAGGATAGCAGCTTCTACAGGAGCATGGCCAATGGCAACAAAGGCAGCAATAATATGACAAGAGTGATCCACAGAAACTGGAAACACCCACATCTTTTTCCTGGGATGACCAGGCAAGACAGAGCTGTACTAGAGTACTTTTCCTAACACTTTTCAACAAGTCAGAATTTTTTTTTAGGCCAGATTCTGAATGGATTACAGGTCATCTCTATGCACATACCTCTTCTGTGCTGTACAAAGATAGAAAACTGCAGCTCTGCCCCAAGAGAGATATGCAAACCACACCTACAGCCACACCGGTGACTTGGAAAAGAGCAAAGAATTGGGGAAGAGGTAGAAAATAAAAACAGCTGGTAGCCTGTTATGCTTTATAATGAGGTGCTGGGATACAAATGAGGAGCAGGTTTTATAAACTGAAGAGCCACAGGTACTATTTCAGTAATAAGCAGCTCTTTGTAGCTACTTGGGCTTTGTGTTAGAGCTGTTTGTAATAAGTAACTGAGTGGGAAGCTCAGCTAAGGAGTGTTGTTACGCTCTGGAGATTTTTTTCTTTTTTTTTTCTTTTTTTTTTTTTTTCCTCTCTCATTTGAACTTAGAGCTAACTAGAAAGGTGGGGAAGGCTGAGAAACTGTTAATGAACAGAGTGAATAGAAGGACTGTACCCTGAGCTTCACACTGAGAACACGGTGCAGATGCTCCTGCAGGACTCTCTGTTACTTTGGCTTTGACACAAAGCACCTCTCCTGGCTTGCAAATGTCATCTGGGAGAGGTTCAGCTCTATGTAGAAGATAAAAGAGGATGAAATATGCAAATTAAAGCTGTAACTGGATTAGGCTGTGAGTATAACTTGCCTTTAGAATATTTATGTCCTATATGCTTAGTCTTGATCATACTCATTACAGTAAGTACAACTCAAGATTCTTTGAACTCAGAGCCAGGAGAGTTGAACAATGGAGTATTGAGACTGCTGTAAGCAGGTTGATAGGGAGGTGTCAGGAGAGTGACTTGCTCTTGCTTCTGAGTCACATGCCAGTTCAGGATGATCACAGGACAACAAATATGCACAAAGTCACAACTTTTGCTTTTACATTTTTGGGCTATTTTAATGCATCCTTGCCTGATGTCCTGTCTTGATTCTAAATGTCTCTACCTTGTTGTAAGTGGAAGATCCACAGAGACTCTCTGAGTGCTGTTGATCTTGTCTGACACTGTCACCCTGAAAATAGATGGGATAATGCTCTGATTTGCAGGTGCATAACGTGTCAGGCCCAGCCACAGAGCAGATATCTGTCCTTTCTTTCTCCAGAGAAGCTTCTGGGTGCCCGCATGGACATCTCTGCAGATGAGGACTACCGAGAAGCTTCTGATCTGGTTTGGAGCCTGTCCTACCCACCGTAGACAACTGGATCAAGAAGCTCACTTATTTTACTGTACAAACTGCTTCTCCATAAAACAGGAGAGAGAAAAGATTCAGCCTTCATTCATGTGAAGACATGGAAACTATAGATTACTGTTATGCTGTCTCATGCTTGAAAGGACAGATTTTTTACATAACAGATGTGAACATTGGATCCTGAATCCATATTTAGACACTTAAACACATTTTCAGAGTGTCAGATACCCAGAATCTCCCACTGAGGTCAGAAAGGATGTATCTGGGGTGAAGAAACAACCAAGATGATCAGTCTTTTTTTATTGTTGTTTTGGTTTTTGGGTTGTTTTTTTTTTTTTGTTGATGTTGATTTGGTTTGGTTTTTGTTTTGTTTGGGGTTTTTTGTGGTTTTTTTGTTTATTTTGTTTGGGTTTTTTTTGTTTTTGTTTGTTTGTAGTTTTTTTTTTGTTTTGATGTTTTGGGGTTTTTTTAATAAACAGACTAACTATTGAAAAGAATTCTAAATTTTGGCTTGTTAATTTTTGTTGCTACAGCATACAAACAGCTTCCTCTTCTGAGCTGACCTTGCAAAATGTGGTAAGATAATATTCTGCTTTCCATATCAGGATTTTGCATCTTAGACTCCTTCTTAAAAAGAAAAAAAAATCAAATAATGTAGCAACAATCTGCAAACTAAGACCTTTATTTTGTATTTTAAATCCACTATGTAATTTTTTGTATCTGAACCTTCTTTTTCACAGTGGAAACGCTTTAGTCCTCTGCCCAGCTAGCTCTGTGTTTGACTGTTAAAACTTGGTTAGTATAAGTCTGTGTAATACATAACAGTAATACTGTCTTTGCACCTTTGTATCACACATACCAAGACCGTAAGTGTTAAAATACTTCTGCACTTTTGCGGGAATAATCCCTCAGTCCCCTGGAAAGGTATCTCGGGTCAAGCTGAGCAGTGGAAACAAACTGGCTAGCAGAGGGGCCAGTGCCATGCCTGGCGCTTGGAACCTTAACGGCCACATCAGCAGCACTTGCAATGCCAAGTCCTAGAGGAAAAGCTGGTGCTGTGGAGGAAGAGCAATGGAAGGAGGGTCTTGCTGAGCCTGAGACTAGGGTCACAGGTCTCAGGGATGCCCATGGCTGTGACACACAGCTGAATATCTCCCAAGCCACATCCAGAACAGTGAGACAATCCACCTTCAGGTAAAAGAGCACAAGGGATCATGGCTAATACTGCCTGACACTGACCTGGCAGCACTCTGCTTGTGGTATCCCCAAGTAGGAAGGAAGGATAAGCCACCCATGCCACACTGCAGCCCAGATGCTCTATGGGCTCCTGTGCCCTTCTGTGGGTGTTGGGGTAAAGTGTGATTGTGTATCCTGGCCATTGCTTCCTGACCCCATTAATGCCACGGTGAGGCCTGAGTTGGTTCCAAGACCAGCCAGACAGCAGATTGCTGTTTTGTTTTCTCTGTAGCACCATCACCCTGTATACTTCTTCAGAAGGTCTCATAGCTACTGCATGAAGTCAATATAAAACCGAGTTTTAAAGAGATGGATTCAACAAAGAAATATATTTGTAAGATCTAAAATAGCCACCAAGTATTCGACTCAATTAATTCCTGGCTGGTACTGTATCTGTTTGTAGAGCAGATCCAGCAAAGAATGTCACCATAAACCAGTATCTTTTAGGAGAGATGAGGCATCACTCACGTCTGGGAATGCTACATGTGGATATATTCCAAGCAAAAGGAAGGATCCCTTGGAAGACGTTAATGTGGGCTGTATATCCTCCTGAGCACATCCTGCATCCAGCCCATCACTGCTGATTGTGCTGCAAAATATTTTGTAAAAAGCCAACAGCCACTCTTCCTGTTACTATTAATATGATGGGAAATTTTACCTTCTTTCTGAATTATCTTAATGATTACCTAGCATCATTACTATCTGTTTGCATCTCAATTTCAATTTTCCCATTTTAGGTATATTTTAAAAGTGTTTATTCCTGAAGATGCATCCTCATGTAGGCACACTGTGATCAAGTCACCCTCCTTTCTTTTGGATAAATAGACTGCTCCACTCCAATGCTCTCATGATGAAGGTATGTTCCTAGATTGCATGTAATTTTTGTGTCTCTCCCTTAAACTCTTCCAAGCACAGAGCATCCTGAAGTATTTATACATGAGAATGGGAGGTGCTGGATTTTGTTTGCCTGTTTCTTTCCCTTCCAATCCCTCAGCTTTGTAGAGCAAACTTCTGCTTCTTATACACAAGTGATGATCTTGCATGGATCTCAATTCAGGTTACCATGGATTGTGTGAGAAAAGCTGTCTGAGCACAATCTGAGTCACTTGTATGCCTAGCAGAGGACCATTTTCTTTTCTAAGGAGTTTCCACTAAAAAAGGGGAAAAGCATTTTAAAGCAGAACCTGAGGCTGACAATGAGGTTTCAAACTGTGCCAGCACAAGGTCTAGATTTGCAGCAGTCTAGACAGCGGCCACCACATCTTGCAAGGGTGGCTGGAAAGCACATGTCCTCAAACCAGAGCAAACCACCAGCAGTCAACAATTTGACTTTTTTTTTTTTTTCTTCTGTCACATTACCCAAGGAAATAGTTCAGAACAATGACATTTACTTGGGTCTAACAAACTGCCTTGAGCACAATTTGTCAACTCCTCTGTCATTTGCCAGCTTTACTAATAATGTATGCTCAATTACACTTGTGATGGAGCTGGTCAGGCAGCCACAAAACATCAGTGATGGGGTAAGGTCAGATCCAGTCTCAGCCCACTGGGACTGATGACAATGAGCAGGAAGTGATTGCTCCAAGCTGGATGGGGCTAATGACTCAATGTCCTCTGCTATTCCATTTCCTGGATTTCATGAGTTAGAAATACTGATTGAGTACTTTGTTAGTCTCCTTGTATTGCTTTTTTACATTGCTGCCTAGTACAGGCAGATGGAGAGGGTAAACTGAAGAGGAGACAGTTCTAATAATTTCCAACAGCCCATATTCTTGAAGGAAAGTGAAACTAGTCAATAGGTTGGTAAGTTTTCAGGAAAAGGGCTCCAGGACCAAAACAAAACAAAACAAAAACAAAAACCAAAAAACTATATATCTATCTTAGCCACTTGACAGCATATTCCAAAGCTTTCCAGGTCATTAGTGAGAAGATGACTACACTGGCACCTGCAGGATTAGTAAATACTGATCTTCCATCACATTTAAATCTCATTTAATTTTACATTGTAGCAAAATTCCATAGAAATTACTTACAATGTTAGTATGTGAGCATCTTCCCTATAGCTTTTCTGCAGTAATTCTATGTTTTTGTGATACTCCAGCTTATTTTTAGGGTAAATTCCAGTATGAAAACATTTCTTCCTTTGGTCCCTTGAGGTCATGGATGTGGAACTTAAGGCATTCAACAGCCCACTTTCAACCCTCATCAGGCTTGTTCATGGAGTAAATGAGATTTTTCTTCAGACAAAATCTGTGTGGAGTCAGGACACAGGGAGTGTGCAGTTGTAGGCAGAGCTGTGAGTGACTGTAAATTAAAAGTTTACATTTATCTTACTGCAAAATGGAGTCGCACAGCAATGATTTCTCCCCCACTTGCATTTGCTCATCTGTCAAGATGAGATACGCCCATGAAAGCTTAATGCTCAAGCCTGAACCTGAATTTGTGAATAAAACATTATGTCCAGCAGGATATTATGTACAGCAGCATAGCAGAATTAGGGAGGTACCAAGCCTGTCTGTAGTGTATGCAGGCAATGGTGAGCAATTATGCTCTCTATCTGCCCTAAACTTTTTTTTCCTTGGAAGGAAAGCATGCAAAGATATTAGTCTTTCTGCAGTGTAACAGTGTGGATACTAAAATATAGTAAGAACAGGAAAATGTGGAACACTTTCATTACCTTAAGCTAAATCAAGACAGATTTTGTATTGCAAAGAACATTTGTCATAATTAATCTTTTTTTTCCAACAGCATAACACAGTTTGTTCTCAGACTATCAGTCACAGAAGCATCCTTGATGCTTTCTAACTGTTTTCAGTGATGCAGGTGGATCTAGAAGCTACTGTAAGCTGTATTGTCTTCATCTCCTGGAGCACAGCACACTTCTTGGTGATAAATGCTCTTTATAGTAGGCTATGTTCTGTCAACCAAGACTTATGACATCTCCATAAAAGAAATAGATACGTGATGTTGTGGTATATACTGGAAAAGTTTCCCTGTTGTAAACTGGTGCTGCTTTATTGCCTCAAGCAAAGTTCTTCTCTTTTACAGCAGATGAATACTTGCACTTTCATACTACAGAGTCTCCATACTAGATGGCATGGTCAGGTTTTTCACAGCACTGAATCTTGTCTTAAAAATAAAAAATGTCATAGTAGCCATTTTTTAGAGCTGCTAGAAAAATGTGGCACTTCACTTAGAGAAAATCCAGCTGATTTGGTAACAGATTAAGACTGTCTAAACTTGTGGTAGGTCCTAGTTCTAACTACACAGAACTACTATGAATAGTTCACAGTAAGTCTAGGAAGTTTGGTATTTTCATTTGACTCAAATCCCTCCTACAGCACAAACTGATGATGTATATGAGCAATTGGCCTGATGTAATGCAGCAAAATGTTCACTGGAGATATGTTCAGCTATGTGTGTCACCTTATCTCATCTGTGCAAACATTCACACATGCAGGGCTTTGCTAGCATTAATGTTCATGGTGGCTGCTGCTGTCATAAATCAGGGCACTTGTAAGACAGAAGGGATAATGGTTATTAGATGTCTTCCAGTATAACTGGGGTCAGACTGCTCTACGTTCACTCCATGCCTGGCTGCTCCCTTCTGTCCCAGAAACCCAACTCTGAGACACACCAGACCAATCAAACAGCATCTCACAAACAACTCACGCATCTCCACTATGCACAGGCTTTTTACTGAACAGTTACTGACAACAAATACATCAATAAAAAAGTGCATGTTCATTTGTGGATAACTCACAGGCAGAGAAAAGCTTGCCTTATGTAGCCTGGTAAATCATTTGCAATAAATAATTCAACCAGTAAAAGTGCATTTGCTAATAAAAAAGAATAAGAAAGATGTGCTAGCAACAGCAATATGTTGTCAAGCCAACGTGAAAAGCATGAAGTAGGGCACTTTGCTGCCTTCCCTCTCTCCCCTGCATTAATACCCAAGGAAGTTTAGACCCTTTGAAAACCTAAGAGATTTGCTCTCTGTCAGGAAACTCCAGAAAAAAAGAGAAGGCACTGTGACATACTGTTCCTTTCTTGGGATTCTGGAGTGAGAGCAAATACATCTTTTCTGTTCTTGCACATTTCCATTGAGATGGTGCCTAAAATCTCTGGTGGGGCTGGCTCAAGCATCTCCCCCTGAGGCTAAGGGTGACTGGTGAACACCACGGCTATGCTCACCAGCAACTGGTGAGACTTGCCTTCTCTGCAGCTGTCAGGTTTCAGCTCAGAAGCATGATTATGTGAACACAAACAGATTTCAAGCATGCTCCAGAGAAATTTAGGAGCAGCTGGTGATTAAGAGGATGGGATTATCACAACAGGTTTCTTGCTGTCCTGCCTTACGGCCCTGTGTGATGCTGTCAGCTGGATGCAGCATGCAGTCTTACAGCTGAATTGACCAAGGCCACCATTAGCATCAGAGGTGCCGCATGTTTTCAACCGAATGCTGGTCAAGGTGCTGCCTCTATTTGGAAATAACTCTTAGTAAAACTGGCTGGGCATCTGCAGGACGGCATGCCTGGCCTGTGAGGAAAGCAGTGTGGAGAGCTGACAGTTTTATGGAAAAGCTTCCAGGCTTTTTTTTTTTTCCCCCTCTTTTCAACTTTCATTTGAATTGTAGTTATTTATGAAAATCAGATAATTCAGGAATAATTTCAGATAAATCAGAAGAGACATTTCTGCATGCATGTTACATCTCAGTCTCAAAAGATGCAATGAATAATCTTTGTGTATTCAATGTGCTGCACTGTCACTTCCTCATGGCAGCATGCTTCCACTGTCATGGCTCATGGTGCTGAGGGTGGTGACAGCCAGGCTGTTAGGACTATGTAACTGAAGAATGCTGCTATTCTCATCATACTTTGGACCATGTGCATTGAAAAGGAGAATTTTGCAATGCACACAGCTTTGCAATGGGGAGTGTGATACAGGGCAGATGTTGGTGTGGGACAGGACTTCAGGCAGAACTCTCTCCGTAGCTGATGACTAGGTGTTCTTTCTTAGCTGAGAATCAGTCTTCTTATCTGTTCTTTGGGCACAAAGGGTATTATCCTTGCTGGTAAAGTGAGATTCACAGAGAAAATTCCCTTGATAAGACGAAAGGTCATTATTAAAACATTTTAAATTCCTCCATGACTGTTTTCAAACCCTTCTTTGCAACATAGTGGAAAAAATATTTACTAATGCCTCTTCTCTTGGCAGCTCTGCTGCATCCCAGGTCCTTGTTTTAATACTCTTTCCTCATGCTACAGTCTCCTCTGTAACCCACCACTGCAGTTCACTGTTACCTATATACTCCATGGGCCACCTAACCATATGGATGTCTTAATTTTTCCTAGATGATCCTTACTCCAGGGGCCACTAGAACAAAATACTGCTTTGGAAAAGACCTCTCCTCCAGTTCTCGTTCTGATACCTGACTTGGCTGGAGGAATTCTCTTTGTATTTCCTAAGGCAAAAATTCCTTTGCTGTGTTTCTTGACACCCCATTCTCAAATGCTGCAGCCCTTCTCATGATGGATCACGCATTTCAGCACATGCAATCTCAGATGGGTGGTAATATTGACTGCTGACTGTTTTGGGCAGAGGATGCATATATGACTACCCAATGAATAATGTACTGTGTGCACAGAGAGGTGCATTAACTGTTTATTTTATGAGGGCTGGCAGTGTTTGATGACTTCCTCTCCCGTGGAGATGAGAATGGAAGCACCACGCCTCCTCACCAGAGCCAGCCTCCAACCATCACTGCTGTTTGTTATTCACACACCAGAGACCAAGACTAATGGTGGTTATTATATACGTTACTCAACTGAATAACGTATATAGACAGAAATTACACAGAACTTACAGACAGAAATTACACTAAGAAGAATTACACTAAGAAGAGTGCAGTGAAACAGTTCAACAAAGGGTAGCTTTCCTCAAATGCATCTTAAGAAATCGTAGTGCACTGCCACAATGCCTGAAATGCTTCAGAATTTACTGTATTTCTCTCTTATGGGAGCTAGTCTTTTTCCTTGTAGGGCACAAGGATAGAAGCACTTAAGAGCAACAAAAGGAGGCCAGTTCATTTGGTGACCAGACACAAGTTGCTGTTGTGAGAGCCAGAAATAACAAACTACTTTCTGAAGCAGAATCATGGTCATGGCAAGGAAAGGGGCACCAGCTTTGCACGTTACATAAAGCCGTCAATTTAACTGCCTCCAGGAGGTGGGCAACAGATCCTGGCTCATGCCTCACAAGAGTCAGTGTTTCACCAGCCCCATTTGGGGCCATTCCTGACTTTGCTGCACAGGGCATGGTTTCCAACCCGGAGGACTAGGTTGCTTAGCTCCTTCCAGCCGTACCATGCCATTCCTCCAGCTTCCTTTCTGCACTGCTGGTGCTCCTTGCAGACAGACAGGGGTCAGGGTGATCTTCCAGAGTAAGATTTCAAACCTTGTTATGGTGCAGTTATTCTCGGTCAGGATTGAGATACCTGGGATGTTTGTTGCTTGGCCTCTGGCTTCTCTGCCACCATTAAAATTAAGGGACCTGTGAAGGTGAGAGCAAAGAAGAGAGCATTGAGCAATTATTATACCAGCTAAGGAAGAAAGTTATGGTGGGACAGCATATTCTCTCCAGGCCTGTGAAATATCATGTCCCTCTTTGCCTTTGGAACAGCCCAGTGAAGCAGACTCTTCCCAGAGCATCAAAACATTGCCCCAGACTTGCAATTGATGAGAAGCTGCTGGCCTGAGCCACTTGCCTAACCTAGGCCAGAGGACAAGGCTGCTGCAAAGAGGTTGATTTGCACCAGTTATTGGCCAGGACCATGCAGCACCCCGATGCACAGCACCCCAACATCCAGCTCTTCCTGCCAGCCACGTGTCAGTGGGAGGAGCAGGACAGCACCATCTCACTGTGGTGGCGTGGTCTGCAGAGCTGGTGTCCCGTGGGTAAGCCTGTCACGGCTACGTGCCAGGACTGCCTGCAAGAAGTACACCGTGTTCCCCTGCTGCCGACACCACCGCTGCTCTGCTATTTCCTTCAATTAACCCCACAGCGTTTTCTCAGCTGGAAGCAGCTCCCTCACGCCCCGCCCTGACAAGGGTTTGCAACATGTTCAGGACCGTTAGCACCTAATGCTGTTCCTCATTTTTCCTCTAAACTTTCTCAACTTTTTAGCTGATCAAATCTGAAAAACATGCTTTTTTGCAGCAGTGCCTTTCTTCTCGCTGGCCCCCTCCCCACATCCACGAGCAGCCCCGGGGGCCGGGAACGTGGGCTGCCGAGCGGCAGAGCACATTTTGTCAGAGCTGCATGGCACTGGAGTGCTTCCGAGCTGGGTGGAAAAAAAATGTTGGGTTGTGGGAAGCAATGATCTTTCAGTAACCACTGAAAAGTGTATTGTCAGACATTTAAGCCTTGGCAGAAAACAAAAAACAAAACAACGACAAAACCAACAAAAACACAAACAAACAAACAAAACAAAGCAAAACAAAAAACACCATAAAAACAACCAAACCAAACCAAACCAAACCAAAACAAACAAACAAACAAAAAAAAACCACAAAGAGAAACTCCGGGTTAACTAATCAAAAAAAAACCCAAAAGGAATTTTCCTTTTCCTCTCCTGAGTTACAGCTCTGCCTTTCCATAACATCAGCCTGTTTTGCTGTCTCTTCCTCACACGCACCCAATTCCAAAAAGTGCCCAGAAAATATTCGGAAAGGAAAACAGCTTCGCTGGGGAAATGTTAACTTGCAGATTTTTCTGTGCTGCAATGCAAGAGGAGAAAGAAGGGGGGGGAAAAACCATGAAACGGAACACGAAGCGGTGCTCAAAGGCAGCTGAGGAGCACCAGGAGCAGCGCTGCGCTGCCGGCGTGGCCCTGGCAGCTGCGCGCTGCCTGCGGGCAGCTCTTCTGTCACCAGATCTGCCGTGAAGGGAAAGGGGGAGAAGCAGTGACGGCTTCCACAGAGATAAGCAGTGGGACTGGGACAGGGATGATCTCTCCCTCCTCACCTCGCACGCCTCTGGGCTGCGGAGGGTGGATGTGCAACGTGAAGGGGAAATGTCTGTTCAGGGAATGGGGGATGGAAAGGCATATATGGAACCACTACTAAACCTGACTTACCCAGCCTAGTTACCCAGTTGATCTTAGTTTAGTAACTCGTAATCTTAACACATCACGAATGACACATCAGCCATTGCTTCATGAACAGGATGACTTGTTGCTCCCACCCCAGACTGGGCAGGGTTGGTCTCCTAAATATACGTATTTGGCAAGGAAGGAGAGCTTACCTCCTGCCACCCTTTCAAAGAGGCATGAAAACAAGGATCCTATTAGCTTTTAGGGTTTAAAAGGGTTTTTAAGTGAGTCACATGAAGGCTGTGTTAACTCCATCCCCAAGTATGGCTCCACACTTGGACCCTTAAGCCTGCATCCTTGAGTTGGAGGCTGTTACCACATGCTTCCTATCACACTCAATGGGCATTTCCAGGTAAACTCTGCCTCACATGGAAAGTTCTTGCCTGCCTGGAGGTTACTTAAAACAGTGGTAGCTGTTGCAGTGTGCTGTACGTGAAAGGCAATGCCCCAGGGAGCGTCTTTCCTCTAGTTCAGACAGCTGCTTTCTGTGCTGGGATACACCCAGGTATTCTCACATCTCCTATGCACCAAGGAAGCAACCTAGGGAGATGCCTGGCCATACCTGCATGGAAATGGCCCACTCCTTCTCCGTTTAGGTATCTTATGAATGCAACAGGCAGAGCTGCTCTAAGGCACACAGCTCATAAAGTGACAGCCTTCACTGGGATGTTCTAACTCCCTCACACATAAACCTGCATCCCTCTGCTCCTGCTTTAGCAGATCATCTGTAGCTTGCTTCCTGTAGTGGGACAATAAGCCTCTCACCTCATTCCTTGCTTGCCCAAAAAGGAACAAGACAAAAAAAAAAAAAAAAAAAAAAGCTGATTAAATAGACAAACTTCACTAGATTTGTAGAATCAGGGAAATTATGGATTTTTGTCAAAAACTTTTAATGTTTGGCCAAATGAACATCATGTTGGAGAAAATCTGAAGATATAGAGAAAATACACTGATATTTTTAGCATACTTTGTAAATACATTTCTGATCTTTGATAAATACTGACCACTCTAATAATATTTAATAAATAAACTTTAAAAACCCTAAGAATAATTATGTATGAAAAAATAAGTTTCCTGGAATATTTTGAATCACTGTGGAAGATGACGTTTTGGTTTCAAGAGCTTTGAAAGAGACAAATTCCTTTGCTCTTCCTAGCAGCGGGCACAGTTTGTGGCTGAGGAGCTGCAGCCAGAGTCAGATTTGTCCTTCAGAGCAGCCAGCAGCATGGCTGAGCTCTACAGCCCAGGCTGCATGGAGCTGCATGCCCCAACAGTGGATCCGCAACTACCTGATAATTATTTCTGCATTAGTCTATGATGGCTATTGTAATATTTTAATCGTGCATTTCTGTCCTTTTGCAGGCAGCAAAGCTGACACCATATGCAAACTTCAGTTAAAGTTGCTGTTGTCCCGTGTCTCTATATGTTTATCTGCTCCTGCCCTTTCCCCAGCTTCTTTTGTGGTCGCTACTTCTGCTCATTATCTCCTTGTGTCATTTGTCAGCAGGAAAGGACCCTGGGTTTTCCATCTGGGTGGGACCAGGCGTGTACATGTGCTCCTGCAAAACTCATCCCTGAATGCATTAGCTTCTCATGGCGGTGCTCGGGCACATATCTTACGAAATAGTACAAAAATTGTCAGTGCACAACTAAAATAACACACTGCTCTTTCTTCAGAAGTATTCAAGATCTGGACCTTTCCTTTTGGGAGCAAAAGATCCTCTTGTGAACCATCTGCCTTTCCAAAAACTGCTCCTTCTCAAAATATCCACATGGCTCCAGGAAAAGCTCCAGAAATCCGAATTAGAGAGGCTTTACTCCACAGTCAGGACTTCAAACACTGCCATTTAGCAGCCTTCTGAAATACAGTATTTCAGTGTCTTTTGCACTTTGCACAATAGCAGTAATACAAAGAAATCTCACAAACACAGCTGGTCTAAATAACTATGTGTATGAAATATAAACAGACTCCTTGGGCCTGGTACATACATCCTGCTGCTCTGGATGATTTCTAAACACAGAACACAGTCAGCATCAATTGACAACTCATAAACTATTGAAAAGGGATGCTGGGCTATTTCTGTATCCTGAAAGTGTGCACTGTCTGGAGAAAATGGGAAGGAAAACTTGTAGCTTTGAGCTTAGCCTTAGTGAAAGGATTCAGACAGCCAACTATATTAAAAAATACCGTGTCCTTTAATTTATTTTCTTTTTCTGGAATACTTATTAAGTAGCAATAATACAAGTATACAAACAGCCCAACTCAAAAATGCACAGTGAATTCTTTTTTAAGAGAGAGAAAAAGGAGGCAATCTATAGCTCTGAATTTGGAAGAGACTTATCTCTCTGATGCCTTTTCACCCCTTCATGGACACATTTTCCTGTGTAATGGCTGTGGATGGCTGGCAGACTAACTTGGTGCCATTTCTGACAAGACAATATATGGCATGAGATCTGCTGAAGAAAAGAGGGTAACAGGCTCACTTGTCAGCCTGTCCAAAGCAGTTGTCTCCTGCATATATTTCAGCATCTCAAATGTTTTGCAAGCTGCTTTCTCATGCAACTGTACTAAATTTTAGCAGACACCACCATGGTGGCTTAACTCTGGGTAAAAGAGGCCACTTTACACTATATTACTGTCACACTGTAAGCCTGGCACTGCTGAAATCCTGAGGTACCTTGTTTTGATGATATTGTTGACATCAAAGTCAAAAAATATACATGGCCAGTTATAGAGATGAGCTAAGTGAAGGGTTTAGTTCATTTCTTTCTTGGAACAGAATGGAAAATACGTATATAATACCATATTATTAGTGAACATTTTTCATTATTAAGTTCTCTTTACTCCAAAAAAGGTTCCTTGCCAGTTCAGACAATCTTTATTTGATTCCTAAAAAGATGACGGCAGGCAGAGACATGTTCAATATAAATAGAAATAATATTTTTTTAATTTATTTATATAATGCCTAGGGTTGAAATGAAAACAGCAAGAGACCAACCAACTGACCCCACCAAATTTCCCCCTTTATACTAAGCATGATGTTTATGGGATGGATACACCTGTGAGTGAACTCAGGTCAGCTGTCCTGGCTGACCCCAAACTGCTAATGGCTTGCAGACCACGGTAAGCCTGTGATTCTGTCCCAGTGAAACCAGGACATAGAGTATGCAGAAAAATTCTAAGGATTTTGTCCACCTAAACAAAAGTATTTAAAAAAAAAAAAAATTAAAAAAAAAAAGATCTCCTGAATCAGTAGATATACCGACACATTGAACACTATAGTTCGGAAATTAGCCATCTTTTTTAAGACATAGACTCTATCAATAAATAAGTGAGACTGTGAAAGTCGCTGATAAGGGAGAAATCCTTGTTGCAGAGGTGAGGTCCTGGTAACATCATCTGCTTCCAGATACCAGAAACAACAAAAAGGAGAATTTTGGAACAGCATTTAGTGGTACTTTTCTGTGTGAGGATTCAAAAATACAGCACAGTGTAAAAATATGCATTTCCTTGAGATGTGCCAAAAGACCTCTGTGAGTATTCCTGGTGTGAAAGTGCACTATGCCAGGCAGATGGTGTTGGTACCTGCTTCTGCCACAGAGAGCCGTGGGGTACAAGCCAGGGCATCTTTGATGTCAGGCAGAGATTTCTCCATTCAAAGTGAGAGTTCAGTGACTTTTTTTGCAGCATTTTGCCTCTCACCAGAATATCTCTGCCAACAAAGTTGTTTATTTGGATATTTGTGGAAGGTGAATCATAACAGAGGAATCACAGATGCAGCTGAAACAGGCTGCCACTCGGTCCTTGTTCTGGCAGCTCACTTTAGGAAAACACCATTGATTTACTGTCACTGACATCCAAAATGCTATAGAGGAATCAGGCCTTTGCTTCTCAGACATGTGTTTGATTTTTCTGGCTATGCTGGGTAACAGGGGGCTTGTTATTTAAATGAAAACAGTAAATATGGTGTAAGCAAAAGAAAGAAAAAGGGAAAGAGCGTCATGACTGCTGTGATACCTTTAGCCTCAGAAGCCTGAGTCGTGTGGCATTTCTCTAGAACACCAGTGCTACTTGACAGCCAGTTTTCTCTGCAGTGCTGTGGGAGACCTTTGCTAGGGTTAAAGAGGAGAAGTGCATACAGGCTCTCATTCCCCAGCCCAGGGTGGCCTCTGCTGTGCTGCAGGGAAGATGCTGACTGTTGCTAATACTCTGAGTAGGGACTTTGCAAGTTCTTGGTCCTGTGGCCCACATCCAAACAACATCACAGCATTAGCCTACAAGCCCCTTGAACACGTTGTCTTCACCTGGTAGCATGAGGAGTGTAACACAGTAAGGACTGGAAGGAGCTCATCTGCTTTGGTGCTGGGTCCTAGACAGGGCATTACTCACCTGTATTTCTGGACCAAAAGCCAACCTACAATATCAGGAAGGTCCACTTTAAACAGCACAGAGTGCATCCTAGTTTACCTGATACATGCATGTTATTTTGAGGATCAAACACTTCATTTATGATAGGAGCCATGATCACCGCTTAATGCCTCTGCAGAGCTAAAGAGCAAATCTGGAAGGAAAAGAAAGCTTCCCAGACTGCACAAGGTGAAACTGGGTGTCAGCACTCAGGCTGTGTCCCAGGTTTGTGCTTGGAATGGATTTTGGGGGCTGGTTGTCCAGCAGCACTACAGGAGTGCAGGAACTCCCTATCATGTGGGAGACAGCCCATGGGTTGTGGTCCCAGGATCTCTGTGTCAGGTGCAGGGAAGAGACAGGCTGCTGCTGTGGGTGATTTCTCCTCTCTGACACTTCAGTATCATGGGCAGGAGTCTGTCATCCTCCTTAACAGTGTTGTGGAAGCTGAAATATAATGTTTCAAAGAAATTCTGACATATAGCATATGATAACTTAAAGTCTTATCAGAATCAAAATGCCTTTCATATAAAAAGAAATGCTAACTAAGTACTAACTCTGAAAAATGAGCCACTCAGTGTTGCCATCACAGGGTAGGACAGGATTTTTCCACAGTGCTCCCTACCAGGTGCTGGGGTCCTTGGGATGCACAGCTGGCAGAGGCAATGCCTCTGGGAAGGGAAACAGAAAAATCATGTTGTGCCAGGATCTGCCATGCCAGAGCTCAGCAGAGCAGCCCTTCTGCGCAGCCACAGTTGCTCTTCTCATCTGTACTCTGGGTAATGAACACTTGAATTGAAAAGTTGCGCTCCAAAACTCTTCATAACAAAAGATCCCCCTTAAATCAGTTGTTTGTTTCATGCTTTAGCAATTGGATGTTTATCCCATTTCAGAATGGGATCCAAGTACTGTACATTGAGGTCTAAATGCTCCTGTACAGGGAACATACAAAACTGCTACAAAGTCTGCAGACTGGGAGGTGTCCTGGGATGTGGGAAGAAAAGGTGCTGAACATTGCACCCTTTGCGTTCACTCTGCGCTGCCACCCTTGAGCTGATCTGCCCCTCATTTTGCCAGTGTTAAAGGACAAGTCCTGCATAAACATGCATATGGAGATTTGGCCACAAAAGGTGTGTTTGGTACCATCCTGCCCTAAAAAACATAGAAGCCAAAAACCACAGGCTTACCTGCTTGGCAGCATCCTTGGCTCCCTCTGGTACCAACAGCCTCTGAGCTGCTGAACCTGTCTTGCTCCATGGCAAGGAGACTGTTTTCTCATCACTGCCTCCAAGCTCTGGATATTCCATAAACTAAGTCAGAGGGGGCTTATCAGGTACAAGCCAGATGCCAGGCTCAAGGGCTGATGAACTATGGCACTCACTGCTATTTGCAGTCAGGTGATTATATATTTATAACAAATATGCCATCAGTTCAGTGCCTTTGGGAACCTGTTTCATCACGTGCGCACCAGGGCACAGGTACAGGCTTCAACTGTCTACTTCCAATCTCTTTAATAATTTTCTCTTCTTAGCTCTTGAGCTGCTGTCCATGAGTAGTTCACACATGTCTCTTTCACAAAATGAATGCACCGAGGCATTACCCTCCTTCAGCAGGGGGGTTGGGCTAATGATCTCCAGAAGTCCTTTCAACCCTTACCATTCTGTGATTCTGTGATTTGGGGAGAACTGAAATTACTCATGATTTTGACAATAGATACAGCTTAAAAACATGTTTGTTTCAACATATCTACTTCACCCTTTGTTTCACCTTACGACCTCTGTAACTATTTGAAGTTTTTTAGATGCATTTTTTCCATGTCAAGTGACAGGTATAAGGGGAGTTAAATATAGGGTAGGAAACACAGCAATGTTCAGGTTGAACTAAGGGTTTTTGATCGCTCGGATTAAATATTTTTCTCCTCCCCATCTTGCTAACCCAGACCTGTTCTCCTTTTGGTTTATTTTGACCCCTGAGCTGATAAATACTACCCACAGGAGGCATGACACACACAGTCTCTCATCCTGCTGCGGGACTTCAACCACCCCAACATTTGTTGAAAAAGTAATATAGCAAGGAGTAGGCAATCCAGAATGCTCCTGGAGTGCCTTGATGATAACTTCCTGAGACAAGAAATAGACACCCGTACCCAATGGGATGCAATACTAGATCTACTGGTCACCAGTGCAGGCGAGCTCATCAGGGAGGCAGCCTGGACTGCAATGACCATGAACTGGTGGAATTTACAGTACTAAGAGTCACGAATCAGTCAAGGAGTATAATCAGGACCCTGAATTTCAGAAAAGCAAACTTCCAGCTCTTCAAGGAGTTAGTCAGTCAGACACCCTGGGAAATGGTCCTTGGGGACAAAGGAGCAGAACAGAGATGGCAGATATTTAAGGGCACTTTGCATAGAATGCAAGAGATCTCCATCCCCGGGTGTAAGAAATCTAGCAAGGGAGGGAAGAGACCAGCGTGGCTGAGCCATGACCTGCTGGTCAAATTAAGAGGCAAGAAAGAACTGCACAGGCAGTGGAAGCAGGGACAAGTATCCTGGGAAGAGTATAGGGATGCTGCCTGATTGTGTAGAGATGAAGTCAGGAAGGCCAGGGCACAGCTGGAGCTAAACTTAGCAAGGGATGCTAAGAATAATAAGAAAGGATTCTACATGTACATCAATGAAAAAAAGGGAGATTAAAGAAAACATACCCCACCTGAAGAGCAGGAATGATGAGCTAGTAGCAACAGATGAGGAGAAGGCTGAGGTTCTCAACAGTCTTTTTTCCTCAGTCTTCAATAGCAACCTCTCTCCCAACACCTTCCAGGTTAAAAAATCACAAGATGAGGACCAGGGTGGTGAACTCCCTCCCACTGTATGTGAAAATTGGGTTCCTGGCCACCTGAAGAACCTGAACATCCCTAAGTCTATGGGACCTCATGAGATGCATCCCAGAGTCCTGAGAGAGTTGGCTGATGTAGTTGTCAAGCCACTCTCCATAATATTTGAAAAGTCATGGCAGTCAGGGGAAGTCCCTGGTGACTGGAAGAAAGGACACATTACACCCATTTTTAAAAAAGGTAAAAAGTACGACCCTGAGAACTACAGATCTGTCAGCCTCCCCTCCATGCCTGGGAAGATCATAGAGTAGATTCTCCTTGAAAGTCTGATAAGGCACACGAAGGACACTGAGGTGATCCTTTGAAAGACAGACAGCATGGCTTTCCTAGGGGCAAATCCTGCCAGACAAACTTAGTGGCTTTCTATGATAAAATGACTGTCAGTGGACCAGGGATGACCTATGGATGTGAACTATTTGGACTTCTGCAAGGCCTTTGACATGTTCCCCCACAAACATCCTACTTGCCAAGTTGGAGAGATATGGATTTGATGGGTGGATAAGGAATTGGCTGGATGGCCGCATCCAGAGGGTACTGGTCAGTGGCTCAAAGTCCAGATGGAGAGCAGTGACAAGTGGTGTCCCTCAGGGGTCTGTACTGGGGCCTGTCTTGTTTAACATTTTTATCAGTGACATAGACAGCAGGTTTGAGTGCACCATCAGCAAGTTTGCAGATGACACCAAGCTGAGTGGTGATGCCAATATGCCAGAGGGATGAGATGTCATCCAAAGGGACCTGGACAAGCTGGGGAGGTGGGCCCAGGTGAACCTTATGAGGTTCAACAAGACCTAGTGCAGGATCCTATGCCTGGGATGAAACAATCCTCACTATCAATACAGGCTGAGGGGTGAGGTGATAGAGAGCAGCCCTGCAGAAAAGGATTCGGGGGTGCTGGTGGACAAGAAGCTGGACACAAGCAGCCAGTGTGTGCTTGCAGGCCACAAGGCCAATTGCATTCTGGGCTGCATCAAAAGAAGTGTGGCCAGCAGATCAAGAGAGGTGATTCTGCCATTTTACTCTGCTCTGGTGTGACCTCACCTGGAGCACTGTGTCCAGCTCTGGAGCACTCAGTACAGGAGGGGCATGGACCTGATGGAGCGGGTTCAGCGGAGGGCCATGAAAATGATCGGAGGGCTGGAGCACCTCTTCAGCGAAGACAGGCTGAGGGAGCTGGGGTTGTTCACCCTGGAGAAGAGAAGGCTCTGGGAAGACCTAATAATGACCTTCCAGTACTTGAAGGGGGCCTACAAGAAGGTGGGAAAGGGACTGTTTACAAAGGCCTGTAGTGACAGGATGAGGGGCAATGGTTTTAAACTACAGAAGAGTAGATACAGATTACATGTTAGAAACAAGTTCTTTATCATGAGAGTGGTGGAGCACTGGAACAGGTTGCCCAGGGAGGTAGTTGAGGCCCCATCCCTGGAGATATTCAAGGTGAGGCTTGATGAGGCTCTGAGTAACTTGATCTAGTTGAGGCTGTTCCTGCTCACTGCAGGGGGGTTGGACTAGATGGAGGTCCCTTCTGGCCCAAACCATTCTATGATTCTATGATTCTATTCTATGATTCCTGTGCCTGCCCAAGGGTAGCCATAACACCAGTGCAGTAGGTGCACCTTGTAGTACATTTCGTGTTTCTCTGCCTGGCATTCTCATTTGCCTTAAGCTCTTTGAATTTGGATCCTTCATCTCTGCTTTCAGCACACTTTGTCCTCTGCCAGCTGAGAAAAGGCATGTTCAGCATTGTGATGGGAGAGGCAGACCTGCTGAGCCCTGCGGTTGAATGCTGTGGCAGAGCAGACTCACTGAGCTGCAGAAACCTGCTGTGCTGCTGAGTGCCAGCATCAAGGTTTCCCTTATGAGAATGGAAGGATGCTTACACTTTCCCTTGGTGGATGTTTTTATCTGTGAAAGAGCCAATCTGACTTCAACAGGTCCCATTGCACATCTCGCTTTGGGCAGAGCCAAGGCCATAGACCTGTGTTACTTTTATTGGGAGTACTTCAGCAGCAGATGGGGACACAGTCATCTGACATCTTGAGTTTTATATCATCTATTCATCTGCTCTGTCAGAGCAACCTCTGATGTCATCCTGACTGAGTGAGCACCAGAGGAAGCAGCCCTATCCCCATCCTCATCCTCCCACATGGAGGGGCAGCATGGGAGCAGCTACAGCTCCCACCCTAAGCCAAGTGGGTGGCTGTGTTGCCATACCAACAGTGCGTGGCTGCATGGGTGGTGATCCTTTGCTGTGTTGCAGGTCAACTGTCACTGCTGAAAGAATCCTTGCTTTGCAAGACATTCAGAGGATTTTGAGCTTGTCAAAGCATTTCTGAGAGGCATCATGGCACAATAAGATTCCTTGGTTTGTGGTTCCTTCACTTCATTTCACATGGATTTCCTACACTGTTCACTTTAGGATGGGTATTTATCACAGACTCAAAGCCTGTCTCCAACTCATCAGGGACAACCACTTTAGCCGGACCAGCAGTTTGATATATAGAAGTTTCAATGTTTACATCATAGCTTGTCTAATTCTCCTTCCCAGTCCTTTAGCATGGAATGTCACCATCCCTGATTCTCCTGCCGATGCCAATAGAAATGTCATAGGAAAGAGTCCTCATTGACAAAACCATAAACATGGGTAGCTTTACAGGAAAGATGGCATATTATACATGCTGCAGATAACTGCACTGCCAGGACAGAGATAGCACAGACAATAAAATGCAAACAATGGGTGTTTGCCCAGCAGCTTGTGGACCTGCATCAGGCTGCCTGAGGAAGCAGGAAGTGGCTTGTATCAACTACTTGACAGTCAAGGAAAGAAAAGTGGTAAGAGAGAACTTTGGGATTATTGTCTGACATCCAGGAGCCCATTGGGTAGATCTGTATTTGTGTTCTCTTAGAGAAACTTCAGCCCTCTCATCCAACCATCCTGCTAAAACAGGCCATGGACCAACCATGGACCATGTGGACCATGGACCAACTTCTCCCCCTACCTGTTTTCATAGAATCATAGAATCAGTTTTGTTGGAAGGGATCATCGAGTCCAACCATTGACCCAGCACTGACAGGTCACCACTAATTGTTTCTCTACGTCACATCTAAATGTCTTTTAAATACCTCCAGGGATGGTGACTCCACCACTTCCCTGGGCAGCCTATTCCTGGGCTTGACAACTCTTTCTGTGAAGAATTTTTTCCTAATAGCCAATCTAACCATCCCCTGGTGCAACTTAAGGCCATTTCCTCTTGTCCTATCTCTTGCTACATGGGAGAACAGACTGACACCCATCTCACTACAACTTCCTTTCAGGTAGTTGTAGAGACCAGTAAGGTCTTCCCTGAGTCTCCTTTTTTTTCCAGACTAAACAACCCCAGTTAGCCTCAGCTGCTCCTCATAAGACTTGTTCTCAAGACCCTTCACCAGCTTTGTTGCCCTTCTTTGGACACTTTCTTCCACACTGATCATTTTACAAAGAAAAGAGAAGAAAAAGGAGATGCAACTGCCACTAGGAGCGTGGAGAGGCCCCAGCTGAATCATGCTGTTCATACAGCAAGTGAGGAAATACTGCACTTTTGCATGTGTACCACTGAATAAATTATGCTTTTAGTAATAGTAATGAAGCTGAAAATCAGTTTTGCACACGTGGTTGTGCAAGTGCGCTAACAGGAGCTGCCCCCCACATAACAGGTGATTCCATAAGCCCACACTGTATGCAGCTGCCTGCACCCAGGGCTTGACCTGTCCAAGCTGTTGTTTTAGCAGTTGTGTCTTCCTAATCCTCACTACCATGTGTTAGTGCTCCCTTGGCATGCTTGGCACTACTGGTGATGGCTGCAGCTCTGCTTGGCTGGAGCAGCTGGGAGTGTGGGGAAGGGTGGCCTCCAAGAAGTCTTTATTTTCATGCTGATAAAGATACAAGTTTCACGGCAGTTCCTGTCTGTGGAGGAGGGCTCACTTGGGAACCGAGTGATCTGTCCTGGGGTGAAGGCAGCTGCCACACCTATAAGGCAGAGCTGCACATGACACTGAGGGTGAATTGCAAAGGACAGTTTAGGAGAGAGGGACTGTTAGCCCCTGGTAAATAAGCATCCAGAAGCTAAAGCTGTCATTAAAGGTCATTTGAATTACAGCATATGTGTCACCCAGGGGCTGGTCTGTAGAACATGGGTTTGAATTGCCACAGCCTTTCCCAGCCCAGCACCCTCCTGTATCCCTTGGTGATATCACTCCTGCCTCCATAAACGTGACTGAGAAATCCCATATGTGGACTATCACCTCACTGTGCTATATGGCACATGGGCACCAGACATGGTTGTCTTTATCCCAAAGCATCTAATACGCCAGATAAAGATTGAAAGGCACACAGAGCATGAGGTGGCACTGTGGAGGTGGGTTGAAAATTTTAAAAACTGTGCAAAATATTGCAAAACCAAACAAAAAAGTTGGACTGCACCAAGGGAATATCCAACTCACAGGCCTGAAGGATTCAGCAGCTATGTGGCATTATCTAGGATGGGACTTGATAGGGGAAGGTTTAAGAATCCTGTTTTGCTCACTCAGAGATTATCATCATGATGAGAAGAAGATGCCAGGGTCTCCAGCTGAGATTTAAATGAAGTGAGCTGTTCATGCACCAGAAAGACAGATGCACGTGGAAAAACCTTTCCTCCCAGCTGGGTATGTAAAACCATTACAGGCTTATTTGCATTGCAGGGTAAAAGGTTGTTTGATATATGTTACACAAAGCACATCTTCCAGCTCCCAAGTCTGTGAGGTTGGTCCCCAGTAGGGAAATTAGATTCTTTTTCCCACTTACAAGATGGGAAAATAAGGTTTTGGCTGGTGAAACAGAACAGATAAAGGGTCAGTTAGAGCTGGAGTGAAAAAAATTGCTTCATTTTGTCTGGGCTTGAACATTTTCAACACCTGCAGCCTTCTTGAAACATTTAACCTCACATTCAAAATGAAGTGTCAAGTGATGTTGCTTTAAAATGTTGCACTTGAATCTGCTGATAGAATTTGTATTCCCCAGCATTTGGGGGCGATTTGCTGCATTTGATCTGACTCCACACACCTTCTGTTGCTTACCAGAGCTGACCTTTTGGGGGAAGTTTACTATCCACTGTACAGCTTACATACAACTTTTGTGAGGAGGGCTAGTCTAATGCTGTTTGTGGTTGAGTTGGAGCTCAGAGGCAATATCAGGGGCTACAAGGGTGGCTTCTGTGAGAAGCTGCTAGAAACTTCTCCTATGTCTGACAGAGCCAGTGCCATCCAACTCCAAGATGGTCCTGCTGCTAGCCAAGGCCAAGCGCAGCAGCAATGGTGGTAGTGCCTCTGGTAGGGGAAAAAAACCTGCTGTGGAACAGTAGCAGTAGAGAGGAGTGAGAATATGTGAAACCACTCTGCAAACACCAAGGTCAGTGAAGAAGGAGGGAGAGGAAATGCTGCAGACACTGGAGCAGAGATTCCCCTGTAGCCCTTGATGAAGGTCATGGTGAAGTAGGTTGTCCCCTTGCAGCTCATGGGAGTTAACAGTGGAGCAGATATCCACTTGCAGCCCTTGGAGGACGCCACACTGGAGCAGGTGGATGCCTGAAGGAGGCTGTGACCCTGGGGGAAGCTCATGCTGGAGCAGGTTTGCTGGCAGGACCTGTAATCCCATGGGGGACCATGATGGAGCAGGCTGTTCATGAAGGACTGCAGTCCATAGAATGGGCCCATGCTGGAGCCGTTCATGAAGAACTGCATCCATGCAGGAAGGACTCACGATGGAAGTTTGTGAAAGATTGTCTCCTGTGGGAGGGAGTCCGTGCTGAAGCAGAGGAAAAAGTGTGGTGAGTCCTCCCAAGGATGAAGGAGTGGGAGAGACAACATGTGATAAACTGACTGTAACTCCCATTCCCTGTCCTCTTGTGCCACTGTTGGGGAGGGGGTATGAAAATCCAGAGTAAAGTTAAGCCCAGGAAGAAGGAAGGAGATAGGTGAAGGTGTTTTAAGATTAAGTTTTTATTTCTCATTATCCTACTCTGATTTGATTGGTAATAGATGAAACTAACTTTCCCAAGTTGAGTTTGTTTTGCCTGTGATGGTAGTTGGTAAATGATCTCTCCCTGTCCTTATCTCAGCCCATGAGCCTTTCGTCATATTTTCTCTTCCCTGTCCAGCTGAAGAGGGGAGTGATAGAGCAGCTTTGGTGGGCACCTGGCATCCAGCCAGGGTAAACCAATGCACCACCTCAGCTCAGAAGACTCATCATCCCTTTTTACAGTAAGTATGAACAGGACCTCTGGACTAACAGCAGCCACCTTTGGTGCGGTACCTTGGTGGTGGAAACAAATCAGGAAGTTGTAACTGTGAGCTCAGGGAAGGAGAGTGGGGCTACCTCTGCCAGCACTGGGTATCACTTCCCTGTTGGCGGAGCACATCCAGATCAGTGGGACAGTGGGGGGCCAACCACACTGGGGAGCTCATCAGAACCTTTCACACTGTGTGATTTCCAACTCTTAGTAAAACAGCTCTTTCAAAATAATATTGAAATAGCTGCATTAATAAAGAAATGAAAACCCCAGTGAACACAGGCCTTTAAAATCATCTGTAAATAAGGCCAGATTTTCCAGATTGCCTTCATGGTTAGCTGGCCTGACAAGCCATCAGACAAATCCTTCAGTCAAACTGCAGAAAGTGTGTTTCAAAAGATAAATCAACTATTAGCTACTTAGCAGCTCTGTGACAGAGAAAACTACCTCAGATTTTCTCCCAATACCAACTTGATCTACCATAAGTATATAATGAATGGAAAAGCATCTTTTTGCAGATCAGGAGGGGATATTTATTGTCTGAAAAATATTTGTATGTGTTAATGCCTTTGACAGTGCTTCATTCTCAAATTCCTTATGAAATACACGTGTGAACAAAAAACTAAATAAATTGTAAAAATATTTGGGTTAGAATCAAACCTAAGGCCAAAGGTTGCTCACCCTACTTCTAGAAATGTGTTTTATTCACAGCTTTCACACCAGTTGGTCTGGATAGGAATATCAAAAATATGAGAAGTGTGGACAGATAATGCTAAAACAGCAGCAGAAAGTGTAGGAAGAGATCAAAACTTCTCACAGTGTGGGGTTTAAAAAGGAGATGAGATCTCTGTGGGACAGGTATGTGTTACTATGTCCTTCTTACTCCATCTGGGGCATTTGGTGTTGGTAGCTCTTAACACTGCGTTTTGTCTCCATCTGGAGCACAGGAGATACTGAAGTCGGGAGACCACAGACACCACCCACCCGAGCCAGCTCTGGTGCCTGGATGCAGGCAGCTGGGCTGCACACTGGTGAGCACATGGCCACCTCACCTGCAAGTGTGGCCCTTGGAAACATCTTAGATATCATCCACCCCTTGTCAAAAAAGCTGGATTTCTAAAAAAATACAGCTTTGGACTCGTTTATTGAAGTGGCTGCTGGGGTGGGGACACGAGGCCCAAAGACCCACCTCTTAAATCTCAGGGTGATAAAATGCCTGGAGCAGGTGCTTAGGGGAATATCCTTGGCTTGGTGAGGCTGGGAGCAGGGGCCCACAGTGATCTTCTAAGAATCAGTTTGCCCTTTCTGTATAGGTCAGTATGGTGATGGCCTGGTTATCTCAGGTATCCTCCACATGCAGGAGCTGAGGACCTGTCAGTAGTATGATCTGCCATCATTAAAAGACCTTCAGTGCCTGCTGCAGAAGTTGGAGGACGTGGAGTGCCCTTGCTTGAGGACAACACAGCCTGTTTTCTAATTCTGCCTGTACCAAACCCACTAGAGAACATTTTTTTTTTCCACAAGAGTATTATTTTCTTCTGTTTTTAAACTATGTTGCAGCTATGAATACTCTTCCAACCTGCACATCCCTATCATCTCTAACAAAGAGAGCAGGATGGGCTTCTGGGAGGAATTCCTTTCTGAAGCTGATGCTGAGAAACACTTTTTATGAGCTGTTTACTGTCTTTTTCCAGTAAATGACTTTCTTAATAGATGATGTTGGTCAAAAACTGCAGACTGTTGTCAGATTGGAATGTGAAATGCCAGGACAGCGTCCAGTTAAAAGTTGCTGTGATGGAAGTTACGTGAGCACAGAAGACAAGGTTTCTGCTCACCCATCTTAATTGGCACAAATACTTTTCAATGTAGTGAGAGCGAATATCCATGAAAAACATGTTTTGTTATGAATTCATAGAGAACTGCCTGTTCAAATGCATTTTTAACTTTATGTAGCTTCTTCATTGCTGAGCAGTCTCCTTTGAGCCAGGACAAGGTACAATCTGCTCTGGCCATAGAGGGTTATCTGGGACATGGGAGTTTTCTATGAACTCCTCAGACAGACAGTCCTAAGGCTGCACACTCCTCAAAGGTGTTGTTGAAGTTCTGCCTGAGCTTGCTCTCAGAGCTGACGATTGCTTTTAGAGAAAGGTTTTATGTTTCTAAGGTGGTTGTCATCACAGTAGAGTTTCTGGTTTGTCCTCAACTCCTCCTGCCTAGAAAACATTAAACATTAGCGACAGACTACTGGCTGAAGAGGACGCATATGGAAAAGACTTTCTGCACTACTGGAAAGAAGTGTGGTAATGATTCTAGAATGCAAATCAGAGGGGAAGTGAGCTGGGCTCTTGCCATGTGAAGTCAAATCATTTTACAACACAGAAATACTAGTTCTTTTTGAAGAAAATATTCCTTGTTTTTGAAATTAAGCTTGCAGGAGTTTTGATGCTAATTAGTCATCAATCCAAATGAGGTTGTTAGTGGGTTACCAAGCTGCAGCCCAATGAAAATGATTTTAGCAGCTGACAGCCATATACTGCAATGACCCAGCTACCTAATAACTTTGCTTAGAGTCAGGAACCAGGAGAAAAATTAATTTTAACACATCTAGATCAGCAAAAACTGGAACAGCAAGAACTAAGCACAGGGAGTACAGTGGCGGGGTCAAGAAGGAGAAAGCATTGCTGCCAGCTGGATCCAGCACTCTGCGCACTGCTGCCCTGAGAACAGATCGATGCCCCTGTGGTGGGGGGATAGAGCTGAGCACCACTTATGTGGCTGGGGATGAGGCTAACCCTGTTACACCTATATCTTACAGCCGCTCCACATACTGTAGCTGCACCCTGTGTGTTGCTTGTGGTCCTGCACAGATGGGAAGGGAGAGAAGTCCCAGCATGACTGGCACTGAGGTGCTTTCCTGCATCAAACAGGTAATGCGATAGCAGGAGATAAAGGCCCTTGGAGATTGAAGCTAGGCTGTTCAATACCCTACAGCAGGATGACCTGAACCTGAAGCATTCTAGAATGATTTTGTTTGCCCTTTCTCTTCAGTTTCTCATGTTCTTCTCATCCATCACAAGCATTTCGTCTGCACTCTGCCCTGTCCCACATATCTTACCACAAAAGTCACATTATTTTCAGCCTCTTTCCTGCTGTGACTAGCAATAAAGCTTAGGAAGTGCAAAACACTGACACATAAATATTGGCTGATGGACATGCACCCCACTGTGCTGGGGAGGGTGACACCCACCAGAGCCTCCCAGTTTTGACACAGAAGGATCAGCCCCATCCCAGCACCACTCAGCTACCCAGAGATGCAGTTCAACCAGGAGGGTGAAACAACTTCCTCTGATCTGCGGATCTACCTTGCTGCAACGCAAGCCTGTAAGATCAGTGTGCCTGGTGTGGTCTCTGCTCTGCAGGACACAGGAGGTGGCAATAAAGCCTTTGTGGTTACTAGACCTGTTAGAAGAAACTGCTCTGCTCAGTTTGTCCCAGCCACTGCACTGGATTTAATGCATGCTGGTCCCCGCTGGAGCTACACGGGGTGTTTAATTTGGCAGGTGTAGTGCAGCCTGGCCTCAAAGCTGGGAACAGTCACCCCCAACCATAGCCTGGCTGCAAAACTGCAAAGCAACTTCTGTACTGGGCAGGGTGCAAAGGAGCTGAGTGTATGTCACAGATACACTTCAACACATGATCGTACTGCCTTCTATACACTGCATAGTGCCTGCGCAAACACACATAAGACTGGTAGAGAGATATGTATTTAAGGATAATCTATTTTTTCTTCTTGGTAAATATCATTATCCAAAATCAACTTAAAGGAATTCTATGAGTCTTATCTTGTTCTGCAATTTTCCTGCTTTACACAGTCACTAATAGTTTCCTCTTTATTAGCACTGGCATGTATCCATTCCGTCTCTCAAAGCCCTGGGCTTGCAGGAATGTGGACAGCCCTGCTCTGCTTCTGCTCACCATGGATTTTGGAGGCTGTGGGAAGGCTATGTTTAGTAGGAGCTGGGAAAACTTTGTGCCACCATGAATAAAATTGAGGAAGAGGCAAAAGGTAGAGAGGCAAAAAAATGAGAAAAGCATGAAGAAAGTTCAGAGAAAATGTGAACAAAATAATCACAGGTGTATTATGGACTAAAAAGACAAAAATATCCCAATTAATTACTAGGGAATGGGGAAATATCAGGAACACTAGAAATAGAGTCCTTGAGCTGCAAGAACACTTCCTCGGTTATCGAGCACAGCCCCCTGCTCTTATCCTGTAGCAGATTAATAATATTCATTAGCTGCCATACAGTCTCTGTGTACCTCATTTTAACATGAGTTGACCCAATAGAAGGCAGAGGGGAGAGAAAGAGAAAAGCAAGGCCATTGCTGGCAAGCCTGACCAGCATGAAGGCCAGTGCTGTGCAGAGAAGAGTCCTCCTTGGGGGCCCTGTGCACTTTCCAGTTCATCCCATCACAAGCTCTCTATAGTGTGCAGAATTGCCTGCCTTGGCAGCTTTTTTGTTTCCTGTCTCTAGTCTTCTCACAATGCAGAACCAACTGCATGAAATATCTACCTGGTCCTAGCTTGCCAAACCACCAGGCTTTTACCCCTTCAAACCCTTCCTAAAAACTCATTGCAGAGTAACATTGTCCAGCTCTGAGTGGATTGACAGCTTTTAATAATAAGAAACTGCAGGCAGAATGTCAAGCTGCAGTAATAACCAGGTTTCTGCATGCCAATTTGTCTTAGATAAAAGACCAAAATGACTATCATCTCTATGGGCAGTGACTGTATTTTCTACAGTTTGCAGCTAACTCTGCTTGGTTCTTCTGCCCGAAACTACATTCTGCATTTTGTGCTCTGGAAATATGATTTTCTTTGGAGACAGTTGTTTGTACCTTATCTAGTAGAAAGAGAGTGTGGATTCAGTAGCTTTTGAGAGTGTGGTCTTGATGAGTTCATAAATTAAGTGAACAGAAGAGGCAAAACCACCTTCTCATTGCAGTGTTGTTTTGGGTTTTTTTGGTCCAGAATGATGAAAGAGGGAAGTTCACCCTGTTGATACGAACTGCAAATAAAGTCACCCACTCTCCTGCATGCTTCAAAGGTCAATGAGTCCTCTAGAAGCTCAGCCCATGAGAAAATAAATGTAGTTAAGGGTGGGACAAAGACACAACATGAGTAAATCTGGCTTGCCACTGCTGGGTTGGAAGTGCAGCACTCTCCTTATGCTGCATGGGCAATCACTGAAAAAATCCCCTTGGCAGGGAAGAGCACAGTTTTGAACAAATAAAACTTCTACTGCAGAATAGAGGCATCATGAAACCCTGGGCAACCCTTTCACCAAAACATGAGCTTGCCTTATATCAGAATAAACAGGAGGCACTGGTGCTTTCACAACACAGTCCAGAGTCCCATGAAGTGAATTCTTATCTGGCAGTCGGGACAGTGAGAGGGAAAGCAGCTGGCAGGCAGCTTGCCTACAGACTGGCAGGCTGATAACTTTGGTGGGGAATCTGCATTCACATGAGGAGTCTCACAGACTTCTTTAGACTTTGAATATGGATTTCTTGCATGAGCCAACCTTGCTCTATAAAATTAGTGATATTTTTTTCCCAAAAGCTGGTTTTCAGTAAAGAAGTGCCTGGAATTATTTGAGTAAATGTTTGTAGCAGAAGCTAAATTCAATTTACTGTATTTCAAAATATTACTGGTATTTCCATCTGCTTTCTTGCAATAGAAAAAAAATAGTTCCAGCTTATTAATGCATTCATAATGTCATTCAGTTGTTCTCCTTGATTGATGACAAGTGTTTTTGATGTTAATATCCTAATGATGTTAATATCCTAATTCTGTTAATATCCATTCTGTTAATGTTGTGGGTAAGTATTCTCAGAAAACAAAACAAAAGTGTAGTTGAGAAGATTCCCTAATTCCAGTGGAAGAACTTCATACCAACTCCTTTAAAGACCATTATTTTAAAGACCACTTCTGAATGTGTATGCTTACTGCTCCCTGAGTCTATTTTGCAGTTTCTCTATCTCTTTGCTATATGGGGCATCAGAGACACAAGTTTTTAATCACCCTGACAGGCTCCCCACCTTCTTCCTGATTGTCGCCACCCCTCACTTATGGTCTATGATGATCTTGATCTTAAAATGACTAGCTTATACATGAGGTATCGGGCATACCTTGCAAAGATGCACACCATATGATGTTTCAAAGCATCTCTTAGGATCATACTGTTTCTTGTGTGTCCTTTCTAAAAGGCATTGCCTCCTCTTTAACAGACAATGGGCTTTTTTCTTGTTAGGGATGCTGGCAGGAGCTCTCTAATCAGAAATGAATTAGACTTGCGACTGAGAATACAAGCATTGTTTATCCTCACAGTTCCTCTTTAAACTTATTTCATCTTAGCATTGCCTCAGAAAGACACTCTCTCAGGTAAGTGAGATCATAATGATATTCTAAGACCACACATTATTCAATAACCCAGACAAGAGCAAAGATGTACCTTTTATACAGTGGAAAAGCAGTACAGGAGAAGTATTGCTAAGCTGCCAGATAAGAAGCTTACATTTAAACAGACATAATTAAAATTCATTTTACTTCTCTAGGCACAGAGTCCCACTGACATTAATCTGGCAATGGTAAAGTATGTTAAGGGCTGGTCCATTTTCCACTAGAGTCAGCGGCACAGTCATACTGGAGGCAGGGTCAGTCCTTCATCTGTCTGGTGATGATTACTATAATAAACTGCATTTATGAAAATTCATATCACTACAGTTAAATATATTCAACACAAAAATCGAGCAGGCAGTTCTTCCATTGTGGCTTTATAGCCAGGGCATTTCTAGTACCTGTTATATCCACCATATTCTGCTGAAGAAGAGAATTAATCAAGCACTGTTTAAACTCATCTTCAAAAACTATGGCCTATTTCCTTCCTCCTAAGCTCCTATATGCTAGTAGTTTGTGATGTCAGCATTTTATAAGTGCATATTTTATACAAAAAACATCTCACTACAACTTTATTTAAAAGTCATATTAAATAAAAGTACTCATGTTGTAAGTCAGGTTGGAAATACCTGTTGCCTGTCTGGCCCTAGCCTCTCTGTTCATGCATTCTGAGGAAAGTCCCTCTGTGTGAACAGTTCTTTGGCAATTTCTAAATATCAATCTGGGCTAAAAATGTACCAAAAATAATTTCAGACATTGGCTAACGTTAATACCGCAGATCCACCCCATGCTTCAGTCTCTGTTTAAAATCTCCATGTGACTTTGCATAAAGGCACTGGTTTTCCCCTGTGACCCGTGCCAAAATGTCACTTTTCCTTTCCCAGCTACTTCACCTGTGGATGCAGTGAAACAAGAATCCAACTGTATGCTGTCAGGTGCCCTTGAAAAAGCTTGTTCACTGTTTCCCAAAGCAGTAATTGCTGAGCCTTGGGTTTTTGTGTGGGTTTTGGTTTTTTTTTGGTGTTGATTTTTTATTTGTTTGGTTGGTTGGTTTTGTTTGTTTGTTTGTTTGTGTGGGTGTTTTATTTTTTATTTTGTTTTTGTGAGAAAGTGAAAATAATAGCTGTGTTAATGAGTAGTTTAAACCATAAATAATCACCTAAGAAAATCCATTTGTGTGATTTTCCAGAGAAGGCATTACCTAGTTACATGTAAATGAATCTCCACATTTTGACATCTCACTCAGAATATAACAATTACATTGAGTATGTAATAAAAATTTTAAACTGAGCTTGATGTCTGTATCAGAGTCCTAAACAGTGGTTGTGGATGAATTAATAGATTAGTCTACTATATCTTAACTTTGTGCGTGAAGACATGGGGAAATCCTAATAAAGAGGAAACTGGTAAATATTGAATATGTTTAATACTTCGCTCCCTCATTTGGAGAACAAAGAGTTGCCTGTTTCATACTGCTGGTCTGGACAAAAGCGGGGCACAGAAATGTGTAATCTGCATTTTCTGAATAGTCAAGACATACAAAGATGATTTAATGTCTCTAGCTCTTTTATGTTGACATGCTAGCAAAATTTGACCAAAAAAAATTGATCCTAAGTGTTTTGTTTGGTTTGGTTTGGTTTTTGGTTTTTTTTGCTAAAATTTGCAACCAGAATCAGAAATATTCACAGTTCTGTCGTGTTTTAATGCAGTGTGAAGCACTGGCCTAATCTGAACACAGGCTACCACCATGGAGCGTAAAATTTAAGTAATTTTTAAATCAGTATAAAATTACTACTCCTATCTCCTAAGAGCTAGTCTAATAAGCTGATGAATATGTAAGAGTTTCTGACATCCAATGAGAAATCCAACTATATAAAAAGAATAATAGGATGAAGGGAAGAGTCTAATTCTTCTCAGGAAGCTGTTCCTCCTATTGTGATGAGGAAACTCCCACTGTCAGCTATGTTGCTTCCATCATGTGGACCACTGTGTGAGACCTTGTCATTGTGTAGCTTTGGAAAATTAACTGCAAATTTATTGTTCTTGATGGTTTTGACAATTAAATGTGTTTTACTTTATTCTGCAATGATCAGAATGACAGTCTTTCTGTAAATAATTCATACAAAGACTCATAATGTGTGACTATGCGATTCAGATACAGAAATGTGCACCTGTAACACTGGCAACATGGAGAAAAAAAATACAGTGGATTTCACTGGGCAGTTTTACTTAAATATATTTCCTTAATTTTTAAAGGTAAGAGAAAGAATGATCCAATGTTAGTGTTCACCTTATCTATTAATACTTTGTTAGGTAGTTACCGCTTTTCTGCAAGTTTCAGTTTTCTTGACAGTGGTGGAAAATAATTAAATACAAAAAAAATGAGACATGTGCTACTACTTTATACAAGATGCATGAATGTTCCTGTTTTATGTCTGAATTTATTACCTTGTGCTGTTCTCACCTCGAGGCACAGGAATGTCTCATCTTTCTGACCTGAAAAGGGTCTTGTGTGCCTGAATGCAAATTTGCTTTTCTCCTAAAGCCAGAAGAAGATATTAATACCTGAATCTGTGTTTTCTTCTGGTCCTGTTGGAGATGGTACTGTCTGGCTGCTGGGGATGTTTCTCGTTCAAGGAAATGGCTTCCCCCTTTTCTGGCCCAGCTCTGAAGTGCAGCTCTGTCCCCTTGACTTCCCTCTGTTCACCTCCTTCTGCCCACAGCAGGTTTTTGCTTTTTCTTTCAGTTCAAGGCCCCTTTTAAATTAACTTCTGTTCTCCACCACTTCTATGCAAAAATGTCCTTAAGGCTCTTGGTTTCCTGAGCCCCTCAGCAATTTTTAGTGTGAATGTCTGTGTAGCAAATGTAGAAATTAGGACAGTTATGAGAGCACCTATTCAAAATTGGACAGCTGGAGGCCAGGTAGGGAAAGGCCATGGCATCGCAACCTGTCCAGGAGCACAGAGTATAGGGTGCAAGGGCCCAAGCACCTACATGCTCCTCATGGGGACCAGGTTCTGGGCCAGCCCCTATCTCCTCTGTATGGGGAGCTCCATGCCAGGTGTGCCCACTAGCACGAGCTTTCCCTGGGCCTCCTCAGCACCACCCACTGGGATTGTTCCTGGGAAGACAAGGGTAGATTGCAAGGGATGCCCTGAGCATGTCTGTCTGTAGCAGGGCTGAGAGAGCCAGAGCTGTCCATGCACGGGAGAAAGGATGCAGTCTTGCACGGGAGAAGGGATGCAAGCACAGAAGTCAGAGATGCTTTCAGGGAAAAGGGGATGCTTGCTTGAAGGGCAGCTGCATACAAGGGAAGAATGAGGGATGCTTGCAGGACAGGTGGAAAGCACGCATAGCAGGTGGAATGCACGCAGGGCTGGAGGTGGGATACATGCAGGACACGGGAAATTCGGCAGGACAAGGCACGACAGAGCAGCAGGCGACGGCGGGGACGGAGGCGCGCCCTGGCTGGGGCCACAACTCCGCCCCGCCCTGAGTGACTTTGCATCAGCCTAATCGCCGCGCCGGGACGCTGTGATGTGCAGGCGCACGGCCCAATCCGGCCGGGGCGGCGGGGATGGGGCGCGCCGAGCGCGGGCAGCGGGGCTGTGGCACGGCACGGCACAGCACAGCACGACGGCACGGCTCGGCTCGGCTCGGCTCGGCTCTGCGAGGCGCACGGGCGGTGAGTGTTCCCCAGGACTCCTTACAGCGCTGCTCCAACTTGGGGAAAGTTGCCGGCGCTTGCTCCGCCGCCCAGCGGTGCGCCGGCCCGACGGAGCATCCCAGCGGTGGCGGGGTGGGGGGAGGTGCCGTCCGGCCCCTGGGGCTCCGCGGGGCCCAGCCCGGCTCTCGCTGCCGCCCGACTCCGCTCCTGGTCAGGCGTGTCCCCGCGCCGCCGCCCCGGGGGGGTTCCGGGACAGCGGGACGGGTGGAGAGCGGGGGAGGGAGCTTGGAGCCCTGCGCGGAGTCGGGGCGGTCGCCGAGCCCAGGGCGCAGCGGTATCCGCCAGAACGCCGAGTACGTGCCCGCTGAGCGCGCTCTTGCCGCCCCCTCCAGCCTCCCCGCGGCGGTGAAAAGGCACTTGTCTGGGTCACCTCCCTGGAAACTTCACCCTGGGCTGAGCCGGAGCGGGCCCGGCGCTGCTCCCTGGCCGCTGTAAGCGAGCGTGTTGCGGCCGGGCCGCGCCGTGAGCTCCGTGGTTGGCATGGAGAGCGGTGCGCAGCGAAAGCCCTGACTGCTGCAGAACTTCAGGCTTTGTGAGAGTTAGTAGAAGCAGAGCCCGGCTGCAGAAGAGGAGTGGTGCTGCTGAAAAGGGGATTACATTTACGTTTAACTTCTTATATTTGGGCACGGTGGTGTTCCCAAAAGCGGAAAAAGTGAGGAAATTGAAGCCGATTTCTCATCAAGCTGAAGCGGGGTGAAATAAAATGAATTAGTAGGGCAGTTGTGTGAGTTTATTTTTATACATCTCTAATTTGGACTGGGAGAGGAAGTGTCACTCTGGTTCCTTGAACAATGGCTTCTTGTTGGAGGCCTCCGAAGGGAAGAGGAAGAGCAGGGAATTTTTCAGGAGGTGATGCTTTAGACTCTCCTTTGCATAGGAAAGGTTGGGGTACTCTGGCACTGGCTATAAGTATTCTAAAGGATAGCATTAAGTCCCATTGCTCACAGCAGTAACAGACTCTGCAGGTATGACTCTTCCAGGAGTATGTTTTTATCTAAGTGGAAATGTGGTGAGACACGTGGATGAGAAACTAACCTCCAGTTAATGCTTCCTTGGGACAGGCTACACGTGTCTGCTCTGTAATAGCATCCATACCTTCAAGCAGGGCACCACTTAATTCATCTATTTCTTTCCAGTAGAGCTGAAAAATGCCATTGAATCAGCCTCTGAGGTTGTTATTGCTGTTACACAATCCCAGTGGAATGCATGTGCTAGGCTTCCTGTTTTTAGTCAGTCTGTAGAAGAGACTATAAAAGATAATAGATACCTCAGATAAATTGCTTTTGCATGAAAACTTGGAGCCGTTGTTCAACAAGTAACAATTGTGACTTCTCCAGTGACCCTGGTAACCTGAGAAGAAGAAAAATCCTTAATACTGGGAGACTTGCTCAGAGTAACTTTAAAGGCAACAGCTGGAACCTTAATATAGAGGGAATAGTTACAGAGATAACAGATGTTAGTGCTGTATATAATCATGTATAGAAATTCAGTTTGTTTTGAAAAGAAATCTTGTGCAAAGAGTAGCTGTTGGTAGTTCATCAGGGGAGAGCAGTGTTTCAAGGGGATTAGTGGACACAAGGCATGTCTCCTGGGTGCAATATTCTGCAGTTGTTCTGCCCTGTGGGTGTTTTATAGCCTTATGTGGGGTGTGTGTACACAGGGAACTTAAATTCCAGATCTGCTTGTTTGCATCTAAATAACTCTTAAAAAAAAAAAAAAGTTAAAATGATTTGCTAAGAGAACTGTTTTTCAAAACACTGCTGTTATCACAGCCTGTTAAGGTTGCCAAAAGTTTAACAATTTGAGGATGTTGCTTGGTTGTAACCAAGCTCCTTTGAAGGAATTCTCTGCTTGTGAAAGATGAATTACTCATTCTTTGTCTGGGCTAAGAGATCATAATGTGATTATTAAGCTCGGTTTTTCAGTGCTAGATATAAAGAATTATGCTTAACCTGGGTCTTTGTTCTCTTATCAAAGCTAATCTGACCAAGTTTCCCCTTCTATCAAGTAGGCAAACATCTCACCAGATTAAAGAATGCCCAAAACTTGAGAGACTTATTTACTAGTTTTGGCTAGATTAGCATCACAGTGGGGAGGGCTCAGGGTATTGATGACTTCATTAGGTATTCAGCTGATGGATGCTTGGATTTGGGATAGATGCAGAGTATCCTCTTCCCTTGGGGCTCCCTTAATGACTTCTCTGCTCCGAGTTTCAATTATTGTGAGATCAAGATGGTGAGTGAAGGAACTGAAGCCTTGTTAAAAGGGTTTGCTACGGAATCCCCTCATGCAGGATCTTCTAGTAACTTCTGTGTTTACTGGGCTATCTAGTGCAGAAACTTAACTGGCTTTGGAGTAGTGGAAATACCACAGTTCTGACTTGAAGGAGGCAAGTGAGAATAGTACTCGATTGATTGAAAAGGATTTTAGGGATAGTAATTCTGTAATTTTGCTTAAGAAACTGACAGTAATCAAAGTGCCTTGGGAATAGTTTTATAGGTAAACTTCCCGTTGGAAGTACTGTCTGGGTCTTTTGTGTAGTAAAACTGCAAGTATTTACTTCTTGGACCATCAGTGCAGGAGTTGCACTTTTGATAGTGTGTATAGTGTAATTCATTGCGAGAAGAGAAATGCTTTTCTTTTTATGTGATTGGTAGTGAGTTTAGGGAGGGTGTGCCCATCACCTTTATATACGAATAATCTAATCCACTTTACTATGAAAGTAGATGGTAGTGATCAGTAGTAAATACACTTGATCACTTACAAGAGCCTCATTTAGCACTTGATGTTGTCTTGGTGGTGATATTTCAGATGATAGTTTATTTGGTGATGTTGCCCAAGTACGACCTGTTTTCTTGTTAATCTCTTTTATGTAGTGTTAAATGATAGGTGGCAAAACACAAAGAAGCTGTGTTTTCAGCAAAACCAAAGACTGCATGAGTTCTGCTTTATAGCAATTTTTTTCTCCCTCCCCCTTTTTTTTTTTTTTTTGTGTGTGTGTGTGTGTGTGTGTTTCTTTGTTTGGGGTTTTTTTTTATAAGTTACAATGTTCTGACTCTCCTCTTAAAATGATGAGTGCTGTGGACCAGAATCCTGTGGGAACAGCTGTTCCTCTTAAGATACGGGTCTGTTAGCTTGATTTTTATTGCATGTGAACCATCTGTGGCAGAGAAAGTCATGGTAAAGCAGCTCCTGGTGTATTTGTGTTGTTCTGGCCTGGGTTTCTCGTATAGATCCAGTGGTGCCCTGCAAAGCATGGTGCTCACAATGGTGTTTGAGGATGGCTCTCGACCTGAAGTGTTGGGAGGCATGTTAACACTGTGCAGGGTCATGGTGATGCTTCTGATTAAGAAGAGAGCTAGAAAGCAAATGTGGAGAAGGAGGAACAGAGATGTCACCTGCTACAGTGTTGCTTTATAGTTTTCAGACAGCTGGACAAGTGAAATTTATGTGGCTATTACTTGTGCCACAGAATAGCAATGAAAGGCAGAAGAAACATGGTTTAAGTTGGTGTTTTGTTCAGGCTTTGAATATCACCTTTGCTTCCGTGTATGTTAGAGCAGTAATTCAGCAAAGAAAAGCAGATTCTCATCTCTTGGGCCCAGCTGTTTAAACACCTGACTAACAAGCTATCAACCTGCATAGTGCCATAACACATTAATTTTTAATTTAATAGTTACTACTGAGAATATTTAGAATAGCCACAGTATGGCAATGTGTTAATATTTATTAATTACTGACTTTTGAACACTCAGACTGACTTTTTTGAACTAAATACTATTGTGTATGAAGTATTCTGTGTATCTTTTCGGACATTGAGCTCATGGAGTAATTAAAATTGTTAATTGCGTTAAAAAACAAAGCAAAAACAAAACAAAAACCAACCAAACAAACAAACCCAAAACCATGAATCCAGAAACTTCTACCACCAGATCTGTGTGAAATGTAAAGCTAAATACTGAATTTAAGAAGTTTACTTAGTAGCGTTAATGCATATGCAGATCAAAGCATTCCTATATCTTTTAATTTCAAGTACATTGTGAAACTGAGACCAGCTCCTTTAG
This sequence comes from Megaceryle torquata, assembly GCA_024611175.1. Lineage (NCBI taxonomy): Eukaryota > Metazoa > Chordata > Aves > Coraciiformes > Cerylidae > Megaceryle > Megaceryle torquata. The sequence continues at coordinate 79,756 of JANIJG010004780.1, read as the reverse complement.
TAAGGATGATGCAAGTTTGTATTAAATCAGTATTTGTTAGGTTACTCTAATGAATGTCACAGTATCACCTTTCTCTTCCCTATCCCTGGTCTGCAAACCTTTCAATAGGCATCTTTTGACATCTTTGCACATACATTCCTGTTGGCACTTTGGGAATTGGATTATTGCACAAGCAAGAGTGGCTGTGTTTGTGGTAAGAAGGTCTTGGCTGATCTGTTCCTGCAGTGCTACTGGTGGGCGGGAGAGGGTGCATGGAAGAACTGTTTCCCCTCTGACCATCTCAGAGAGTTGCTCAGGTGACACAGAATTGGTTTTATCTTCTTGCAACATTAAAGCTCTTTCCCAGCCTGAAAGTATTTGTTACTCTTGCTGCTGGTCAATGAGTAGGTGGGAAGGGTGAGAGGTGTGATCTCATGATTGAAAGCAGTTGGGTGATGGTCTAATACCTGGGCTTTGGGAGGTGTGGCTGGGAGAAATGATGCTAACTGGCCATCCTGGAGGTCTTCTAAGAAGTGGCAGCACAGGGTGTCTGTAATCTCTTTTAAAAAAGTCTTGTGATTGCTGCCCATGAACGTGTTGCTGTGTCCTCTGCTTGACATACTTGGTTTTGGATTTCATGGATGGCAGGGAATTCCAAGTAGGTAATCTCCCAGTATGGTTTGTTCTGGGAGTTAGTATGGGATGGGTGGTACTTAGACACAGCAGCATTTAGTACATCTTCAGTCTTAGCAGCTGCCTGCTTTGTGCTCTTCAGTGCTGAAATTGAGGTGATGGGTCAGGCTTGTCCTGTCCATCCTCACCAGTGTTTCCTGCCCTGGATGTTTCTTCTGCCTTTAGGTCAGGCTTTTCTGAACTAGAAATTTGGATAACACCTCTCCATCATGTTCTGTGCCATGAGATTCACTTGGAATGCTTCAGTGTGGCCTGTGAGAAGTCTGGTTTGTACAGATCCCCCTTCTGAGTTGAAGGGCTAGGTTAGGTGTAGATTTCCTCTGCTTTATCAGCAAGCAGGATGAGCCTGTCTGGGTGGCACTGCCACACTCTCATCAACTTGGAGAAAGGGAACCCCAGCTTTCAGAAGTCCTTCTGCCTCATCTCTCTGTAATGCAGCCCACAGTCTACCCAGTCTGCCTTGGCACACTGCACAAGCACACCTCCTGGGGTGGATGTGCTGTGGTGCTGAATACGTGCTGCCTGTGGAGGCTGATGGATGCCCATCCTTTTAATTGATCAAAGATATAATTTTATTATAGCTATAAGGTTGGACTCATGAATATTTGACTGCAAAGCCCAACCTTGGCAACAGGTGCTGTGTTTGAGATTTCTGAGGTATTTGGTGTGACCCTGTGTGATAAGGTGTTGGGGTACCCTATGTGACCTGCCAGCCATGTAAAGAAAAAACTTTTCGCTCACTGTCTGAGCAAGAAAACACGATGAATCAGTGGATCTGAAAGACAGAAATCTACACTTAAAAGGGGTGGGAGAAGGAGGCATGCCCATCTGCCCTCTGCTAATACCATGCTGTTTGATCAGGAAGTCATGGCATTGGAGGTAATCAAGCTCTTTCCTGCAGTGGGCACATTCAGCGTCAGTGCTGGTAACAGGCAGCTGCCCTGACAGCAGGACTGCCTGCTTGGCCTGTTCTGCTCTCTTTTGTCAGGTCTGTTCCCATCAGAGGGGTGTGGACCTTCCTAGACAGGGTGCTGAGCTGTGGTGACCAGTGCTGTGAGTAGCCAATGCACTTGCTTACTGTGGCATCTGCCAGTCTCCTGGTAATTTGTTATCTGTTGGCTTTTTTGGTAATAGATTAAAAATGCCAAGAATGACAAGCAAGTCCTGTCTGGCCTGCCTGGAAGAATTGTATTGTGTGCTCCACTAACAGCTAGTGTTTCACATCTGGGTTTTGTGGGTTAACACTTGGGCTACTCAAAGCTAGTTTTGTCACAGGGTTTGTGAGTGGCATGATGATGAAAAGGTAGCCTCCCTGTCCCCGGGAGAGTTGCTATCAGCAGAGATGGACCTATCAAGAATCACTATTTCCCTTTTTGCTTGTTTTGATGGTTGATTTCTGTTGATTCCTCCACCATTCAGCAGCTGGGAGATGTCAGGGTGACTTGTGCCCAAGGAAATGAATGCAACATCCCCCAGCAGGTGGGTTGCTTGCCTTGAGTCCCCTTCCTCAGGTCTCCCTGTGATGGATGGTCCTTGCTGTCTCAATGCCCTGTGCTGTGTGGTGATGTGCATGTTCCTGGGGGCTAATTGACTTCTCCTGCAATATCTAGACTGTCCCTATGGTGTGTGGTGGCCTGTGCACTACTGACATTTGGGAATCAGTAGGGAAGAAATAAAATCATTACTGGTTTGACATGCATCTGAGGAAGTGGAGAGCAGGACAACTGTCTGAAATGAGAAGCTATAGTTAGGACTGCTGACAATTGTTCATGTCAATCCATATGGGCCATATGCTTCTAACCAGTCTCCTTGTCTCATTTCCTTCTCTGAAAGCTTACAGCTGTTTATCCTGCCTCTTCAGTAGGTTTTTTGTTCCTGTAAAAAGACTGATAGCTCACAGATGCTGCATGGAGTCCTGGCTGCATAGCTGGGAAGAAAGACTATGACTGGGATCTTCAAGAGAAGATAAAGTGTAGTGTCTTTGCAGGAGGACTAATTTCTGACGTTTTGAAGTAAGCTTTTTCAGTTTGTTTGTGTTTTGTTTTCTTTTTAAAGCTGAAAATAGTATGCTGTCTCATTCACTGCTTCCCCATCACATACTGCCATTAGTGATGGAAGTGAGAGAGAAAGATGCTGTCAGGAGTGGAACAGGGAAGGAAGGATGGTGGCCCTTAACGTATCTAGTGTTAAGAGGTGTTCAAAATCCAGTCTTGCTGCTATGCTTATAAAATCTGGGTTGAATTTCACTGTGTTGCTTAGGTGTTGGCTTTTTTTTTTTTTTTCCCAAAGAAGTCCATCACCTAAATGATAGCAGTGCTTGAGGATCACTGTTGCTAGGTCTTCAATTAGTCAGTGTTCCATCTCTTCTATTCTGCACTTCTTGCATTCTGTCCGGAGAAGTAGTTGCACACTCTTGTAGTGGGGTTAATAATCCAGCCCTGGTCAGGTAAAGAAGGATCTCTAGAGTTGCTGATGCATATGTGAGAGTCTTACATCTTATGGATAGATCGATGAGGCATCTGAAAACAATGAAAGAAGCTGTATGTACCCTCTTCTAGACAAATGAACTGTATATTGCAAGGAAGATGGACTTAATATGACAAAGTAATTGGCTGTTTTTAGTTGGCTTGAATGACAAGTTGAAGCAGTAACAAAACTATTGGTATGTTTGTCTGATTTTGGGTTCATTTAGGTGCTGAGAGCAGATAAAACATCTCTGCTCTTAGTGGGTTGGTTCCCTGTTTGCTGTAAACCCTAAATAAGCAAAACTTCTCTTATTTTCCAATCCTTAGGTTACTTTTGTGGCTCTGCTTTGCCTTTTTTTGCAGTCTCAGCCTCACAAAACAACAAGATGTACCAACGGCTGTTGTATTGGTGTCATTATTCCTGATACAGGAAATCTCGTTGTATAGGATCCTGATATGTCCATGGCTGGTGACCATTTTCCCGCCTTATCCTCCCAAGGGTCTCGATGCTGTGCAAGGAACCACAGGTTGGTTCTTCCTCCTGCACAAGTTGCACTTGGGCTGTACTGTTCTCAGCCCATGCTATAAATGATATTTTATAAAAGACTGTAGGAAATGGAAAATAAAATAATTCCGATTTGGGTTCTAAAAGAACACTGTTGTTTAGACCAAAATACACAGGATAAGTCTGGCCCTTCCCTGTATTCACTTTTCATAGCCTCCTTTGTTTTTAATTTATATATCTTTTTATTCTAAATTCCTCCCATCCCCAAAATAGAATAGACATCAGCCTTCAAACAAAGGTTGCCAGACATTGGTCTTCTGGATTATAGTGGCATTTTGGCCTGGTTGGAGACTGAGCCCCACCCTAAGTAGGCCTGGATTAAAAATAGCCTTTCTTTTCAGCAGGCTGAAAGCTATACACAACACATTTGTGCTTTGGCTTCTGGGTCGCTGGCAGACATGGGAAGTCCTTCAGCTATAAAATACATCAGAAAATGTGTTTGCTGCTAATTCATCCAACAGTGCTAAGGTGACAAGTGTCAGAGGTGTACAGCCAAGTATTTGCTAACTATGTACTTATCATAGATACTGACTGAGGTTTTAGCCAAGCTTCTTGCAGGACCTGAAAGAGTTGAAAACTGTAGGCCACAAGCTCTGTAGTCTAGTGGCCTGGAACAAGCCCCTGGTCCATCCTTGTTAGTGGAGAGAGTTGGATGGATGGGATGAAGAGGTGTATGGATGCTGTATCACTGAGCTGTAGGCTGGAAGCAGTCAAAGCCTTTTTTGATTCCTTAAATGACTATTTTGACATAGGCAAAGTTGTTAAGAAAACAGTGGCAGAAGCGTTTATGCTTCATTACCTGTGATGGTAACATTTTAGTGCAATAGCAAGGTGTCTCATGGGTGGCAGGAGGACCTTGGGGCTCTGCTATCTTGGGGGAGTGTTTAGGGGTAGAAGATGTTCCTGGAATAGGGACATGTTTTCATGAAGGAAGGTCCATCAGACTCACAGGTCACTAGGTGTAGGAAGGAAGGACAGACAGAGCTCTGGCCAGGTGAAAATGAAGACAAATGCTTCCTGCAACTGCTCTGCTACCTGGTTATATGAGCTTGGCAAGGAGTTGAATGAGAAAGGGCATGTGTACTGCTCCAATTGCTAGAGGCCCTGTATTCAAGGGGAGATAGCAATACTGGCCTAAAAACATGGCCTTTTATCTTCTTGCCTTCAGGTTGACCTGTGTTTTGATGCCTTGATGTGTTTTGATGCTTTGAACAGCAACATTTTGGGGCTGCACTAAGTATTAGACTGCCAGTTTAAGTGTGTCCCAGCTCAAGTGCTGCAGGGAAGTATGAAGGCCAGGAAACTGCTTCTGGCTCACAGCCTCCAGCTCAGTCCTGTCTGTCCAGACTTGAGCTGCACACTCTTCCCACTTCTCATATAACACAAAAAAACCCCCAAACAAAACATTAAGGGCAAGAGCTTGGCTGGTGTCTCATGTGGTGATTTCACTCCCTCACTGCCTATTGGAAAAGCCAAGCCTCAAAACCAAGACTTCTCAGGCAAGTGTGAGTGGTTGGCTGTGGGATAGCAGAAGGTAAGAGCTGAGTGTCTCCTTGCTCTGGGCACCTCTTCTCTTCCTCATGAACATTGACTGTTGACGACTTTAATTTGTTTTCTGCTGTCCTTGGCCATGATTGTGTGAGGCAGTCAGTTGTTTTGTAGAGTGGTAGCAAATGTCAGCTACTTGCAGACTGCTGCCCGCTCTGCAGGGGAAGGCAGCATGCGGCTCCTCTGGGATGTGAAGTAGGCAGCGCTGCCTAGCAATTTAAGCTTCCAGCTTAGCCATAAGCCTCTACGGTTGTTTAGGGCTGGGGTGGGAATAAATGAGCAGAAGAGGGCAGGGAGGCTTCCTGTTGCCTGTTCCACTACTGTTTATGACTAGCATGCTCTGTGGGCCTGGAATAGTTCATGTGACCTTGTTAATCAAATGCCTTTCTGAAATGCCTTATTCTCTTCAGTTTTTGTAGACTCTGCCTTGGCCTGTTTTGTTGCTGGTTCTTCTATTCTAGACTAGACTGTAAAAAAACCTTAAAAATGTGAAAGTACTGACTCTTTCCAAACCTTTGTAAACAGTCATGAAACTGACTGTAGAAGGACGTTAAAAAGATTCTATTTCTTCCAAAGCCTCTGAACAGAGCCTTCAGCCTTTGTCTTAACTCAGTTGCATGTTTTTACTTTAGCTGTGAGTTCATATCTCAAATTCTTACAGTGGAAAATCTGACTCTTGCAGTTATGTCTGCTACAAACATTTTTTTGCTAGAGGAAAATGATTTTTTTTTTTCTTGAAAAAATGCTAGTTAGGCTGCTTTTTTGAATTATATAAATATAGGAACTTACGGCATTGTGGACTGTTGCCCACAGCAGGGTTAGGTTAAGACAAGGAAAAATCTGCAAAATGCCACTTTGGGAAAAAGCGTAAAGAAATTGTTATTCTCTGGGAGATGAAACAGTCTGAATAACATCAGAAGTGCCGCTGTTCTGGATAAGTCTTTCCAGTATCAGCTGTTGAGTGAGGTTGTGGTTTGGGGTCATGCTGTGTTTTGCAGGAGGTGTTGGTGACTGCTGGTGCAGAGAGAGATGGCTACTCTCTGGCATGCAGTTGGTAATCTTGCCCCTGACCTGGGTCCTGTTAATGCAGCTCCTGCCACAGTTTTGTTTGCTAGAACTGCTTCTGTTGCCTTGGCTCCAGATGATGGGGAGACTATTTTAGTGGTGGGGGGGGGGGGAAATTTGAATTAATTGCAGAGCTCTAGGGACATCCTCTTGGATTCCCACTGAAATTGTTGTGTCTATTGAGGTGGTGGGAAATGAATCTTAAGAAAAATTCCCTTTGTTTTCCTTGCTTTTTTTTTCCTTTCTTTTAAGATAGACATATGAAAAGTATTTTGATACTGAAGGGAAATAGGAGGGCATGTGATTCTGCACTCAATTTATATATATGGGGCTGATTCATTGCCAATATGTTAGGAATTAAATTAGGGCTCTCCAAACCTCAATGCACAAGATGTTTAAAACATGGATTGAAGATAACAGAAGCTTCTACCCACACTGGATTAGATAGGAGGTGATGTGCAGTGCATTGTTACTGAAACAAGGTTGCACAATCACATGTGTGCCATTTATATCTTCTTCCCTACCTGTTGTGTTTGAATCTGAAAACTACAGCTAAAGTCTTGCTTTTCTGTATGTTCTCTGTCTCCAAGTATCTTTGCAGCTTGGCATTGCAGGAGCTAGCTTGACAAGCAAGGTGTGAACCTGCTTCTGCATGCAGTAACACTTTGCATTATTAGAGCACTGAGTGATGCAGTTTGTATTGACATAAAGGGGTGAGGTGAATGTTTTTTGCTTCATGAGAGCATCCCACCTGTGATGGACCTATTAGCCTCCAATGGAAACTGGAGACTGGAGCACTTTGGGTTACTTTTTTGTAGCAGTATGTTGTGTGTCTCTTCCTAAATTTAATCAAGGTGGGTTTTTTTTTTTTTAATGTTTGCATTGCTCTTTGCCGCAGTGATGTTGCAAGTATGTGGTACTGTCCCAGCCCTGGCTGCAGGAGACCATGGTGCCAGGACTTCTGCTCAATGGGCTGTGTTCAAAATAATAGGGGAGGGGGATTGGTGATCTGCTTCTTTCACTGTCACTCCAATGCTACAAGGTAGAAGCTCTTGCTCTACTTCCACAAATTCTAAGACTGAACTTGTTACCTTTGACTCTGCCCTGTCAGGGATGGTGGATGAAGTCCCATGTGTTTTCACAGTTGCTGTCCCAGTTTTTCTCGGAGAGCTTAGCACAGCCCCTTCTGGCAGGCAAAACTGCTGGGCGAGCACTGAAGTTCATTCTCAGTGTGTCCAGAACAGCACTAACTAAGGGGATACTTAAATTCAAGTTACCCATCCCTGTAATTGGCATTTGTACTTTGTGAAGCAGTGCTTCAGCTGGTTGCTTGCTGAACAGTGTCTGAAAGATCATAAATGCTGGGTCCTTGTTTACGTTGCCATTGCAAGCTTGTGCTTCTTCCCGCTAATCGGCTGTGAAGGGTCTGTAGAGCATTGTTTGGGTTTGGAGCAGGGCTGTGGTTTTGAGATTCCAGGATGCTGAGTCTCATCCCAGGGACAGGCTTGCATGCTCTCCTGCCTTGGAGCCTCTGCAGCAGGATGCTAATGAGTAGGCTGATACTCCAGTCTGTCTCTGTTTTCCTTGGGTTAAACCACTGTTTGCCTTCTGCTATAACTGCTGAGCAGCTGCAGTCCTGCAGTGGTATACATATTATATATTTATTCTGCTATAAATCCTGTAGTTAAACATTTCCGTGACCTAGCATAGGACAAGGTGCTTGTCTTCAGCTGGTCACAGAAATAGAGGAAGTGAGTTCCAAAACAATATTGCAATTAAACTTTTTCCTCCTGAATTCTGCACAAAATGTTTTTACCTCCAAAAATTGATTGTGAGTAGTTTATTTTAGGAAATACACAGGGTGTTGTAGGTGTATATACAGTTATCCTGTTATGATTGACATTGTAATGACAAGCAGAGAGAAGGTTGGCTGCTGTTTTTAGGAACTATTTCTGAGATAACAACACTTTGACAGAGGTCAATAAAGAACAAATGGAAATCTGTTTACAAATGTGTTCATGTTTCTCAGTGCTCCTGGAAGTAATAAGCAAGTTTCTGAATCCTCATTTAGGTAGAATTCGCCTTTTCTTAAGGAGAGAGAGGAAACTGGGACTTCTGAAAACTGAAAATATTTTAAATAAGTGGCTTTAATGTTGTCCCTAAACTTTAGCCTGTTTCTTTCTGCACTGTTTGGCTGAGGTATGGCCTAAGCTTTCCTTGGGGACGTGGATGGGAGGTTCCAGTGCAGTGCTGCCCTTGTTTTGCCCACCCCTGTGTAACGTTACTGTTGATGTAATTTCCAGATGGGCTCTTGCCACTGTTTTATATAAGCCAAATGCTCAAGCAAAAGCATCATAGTCAGACTTCTTGTTGAAAATTTTAAAAAGTTACATTGCTTTCTGCCCAGCTAAGAAGCTCCTGGAAGTTACTATGGCTCTCCTGGACACAGGAGAGTGCTCAACCTGCTTTTGTTACATTCATCAGTAAAGGCAAGAATTTTTATTACTCCCTCCTTGCCTCTTCCTTCTCTAAGGAGTGCAGAACTTTTTTTCTGGGTTATATAGGGTTGTTTTAGTCAATCCTGTTTCTCCTTATATAGCACTTCAGAAGACAAGGAGGTCTTGGAAAGCCATGAAATGGAGTGAGATTCTGCCCTGTACTAATGGCCTTGAAACCCCCTGTTATGCAAGAGCCTTGCATAATAAACCAGTACTGGTCAATAATTCACTTCAGTAATTAAGGCTTTGTGCATTGGATTGATATCAACTTGGCCATATAGCAAGGTATTGTGCTTTCTTTCCATGCATTGCCCTTTCATGTGCAACTCTAATATTCTTGATCAGCATTTGGACCTCTTTGGTGTCATCCATGTTGTACCTTGTGGTGTTACTGCTCCCAGCAGTAACATCCCAGCAAGATCTTCCCCTTCTACCTGAACTGCAAAATTGCTTTGTGCCTTCTAGCCAATATTATGCTTCACAGAAGATTTTTCTGTTGAGATCTGAGATAAAAAGACCAGTTAGGGAGGAAGCCAACAAATACAGGCACAAGCTAAATACTAGGAAAAGCTTTAAGGTCCCTTGAGATGAGATTCTGGACCACTACAACACAGCTGAATTTATAGGCCCGCTTGCACAATGTGATGAGCCATGTGCCAAAATCTTCTACGTCCAGCATCTGGCAGGATATCCAGATGAGATGCCAATGATTCCTTAAAGATCCTCTTAGGCTGGGCTAGGTGTATGGGCTGCTGCCTGTGTTGGTCTGTGACTGTACAGGCTTTGCCTTGACTCCCCAGCACTGAAACCTTTCTGATATGCCTGCAAATGTGTGGGACTGAAGAGCCACCCAGTGGAAGTCTCCCACAGCCTCCCCATTAGCTAGGAGTGGTTTGCAGCAGACTGGTCTTGACAGTGGTCAACAGTTGACTAAATGTCTGTTTGCTGGCTGGAACAGGCCGTGACTGCATTGGTCTAACCTTTTTTTGTGTATAGGTGGAAGATACTAAGCAGTCCTTGACCTCTGGTTCTTCATAACTGTCAGTCTTGCAACAGTCCGTGGATTTATTTTTTTGAGCCACATCCTTTTTGCTGTTGTAATCTTATTTTGAAGATTTTTTATTAGTAATCTAATAGGCTGCTTCTGTAGATGAGTCACTGGTGGTGCTTGGCATTACAGAGAGATAGTTCTTGTTTGCTGTTGACTTTTTAAATTAAAATGAAGTACAGCATGTGGCTTTGCTAATAGTATGTTTCAGTATTTGGAAGGTGAGCCTTCTCAGGTAAAAAAATCTCTCTGAGGTGGCTGAAAACTTTGCAAAGCTGTTGAGGCTGCTCAGTCTGCAGAGTATCATTGACAAAGTGAAAAGGCTCATTATGGACATGTATGAAAATATGAACCTCTTGTGAATGAATCTGTACTCCTTTCATTTGTATTGTGGTACGGTCTGCAGCTAACATTGTTTTTTGGTGTCTCTTAAACTTTTGGTTTTCTGCGTGTCAAAAGACCTTAGTAGAAAGAACTAGGTTCCTATTAAATTGTAGCTTTTGCAAATTAATCTGAAGGGGAATTCATGTGAATGCAGTCCACATGAATGCTTTATACTTCTCAACTGTGCGTCTGCGCTGGATGTTGCCAGAAAATGGATCAGAACAGCTTCCCTGTTAAGAAATCACGGGCAAACAGTCACTTGTGTTAGGCAATAGCACAATCTTAGTATAAACCGCTTTTTTAGTATAAAACACAAGGTGGGTAGTTGTCTAGAGGTAGTTGTCTTCAGTGAGCAGAGGATTGCTTCAGCCATGTCAAGGACTAGCTTGGCTGATGGACAGACCTGGCAGCTGAGGTGAAGGATGAATTATGTTTGTGTCTGCAAGACCCTCCTACCAGACGTAGTGCCACCCTTTCTCCAGTGGCCTGGTCTCTGGTGTGTCTGAGTTGGTCTAACTGGGATGCTCTGCTTCTCCTTCACTGCCGATATCTATTTGACCCCACAGGGAGCTGGGATGAGGGGACTGAAATGCTGTGGAGGAAGAGAGGGACAGGGTGGCAGCCTGCAGTGTTGTCTGCCCTACTTGGCTTCAGTTTTCTGTGTGTCTTGGTCAGCTCCTCTTTGTATGCTTTGGTTCTTCATCAGCCTTCACCTTGTGTCATTGTAATCACCCAAAGAAAACTGTTTTCTTCTGGGCACGATAGGTGTAAGGTGCATTTTGGAGCTGCAAAACTGGATTAAAAATATTCTCCGCCCCAAGTTATTTTCAGTGGCTTCTGTTTTGGTTCAAAGATGATGTAGCAGAAAGGATGGGAAAGTACATCATAACTGCTGGTGTCCTACTCAGGCCTGAGACCTGCCTGTGGGACTGACCGGAGTGAACCCCAACAGTACCACAGATCCTTGCAGCACTTTTGGCTTTGGCTTCTGCCCTGGGAAGTGCAGCAGATCTGGCAACTGAGTTCCAGTGAAAGTGCAAAAAGGGTTTCCAGGTCACATTTAGTTGTTTGTTTTGGTTTTTTTCTCCCTTTACAAAAACAAACAAAAATCCCCAAACAAACAACAACCCAAAAAAACCCACCAAAACCCACCCCACCCTAGAATCCACATTGCCCTTGATCTCAAGGGAATAACTTGTTCTTGTTCTTTTTTTTTTCTTTTTTTTTTCCACATATCCCCTCTACACACCCACCTTTTGTGCCTTTCGAATTTAATAAAGTGACTCAGTACTAAATATAAAGCCTGCTTCCGGCATCATCTGCCTGTGGCTCATTTCCTGGAGCTGACATCAGTGGAGCCTCTGGTTTCTTTATGAAATAGGGAGACATGAGATATCCTTTGCTTAGTGTTCTGGGCATACTTGCTGACTTCTTTGGTGACTGCACGGCTCCCTGCTCTAAGCTGTGAATAACTTGTCAGTTAATTACTAAGCTGAGTGCTGTTGGAGCACCGGGCAAATGGGGCGAGTCCTTGGATCAATTTTGCACTGCAAAACCGTACTCCAGTTTGCAAGTGTTTTTAAATAAAAACTGACTTTGAGTCCCTACTGCATGTGCAAGTTTTCTATTAAATAAGTATGAACCTGACTAATTTCTTGCTTAGTTCCTGATGACAGGCTTGCTGAAGGAGCTGCTCAGGAAGCTTTTTGGGGGGAAATCTAGAGAAGATGGATTTTTACTACTTTTTTTAAAACAAAAGAGAAATTGTGGATTTAAGGTTGAATGCTTGTTCCTCGGTTGCCACATCCTTCCACAGCTGTTTACATCAATGAACCATACTTCACATTTGTTTGCAACTGAAGGTGAAGGCAAGAAGCTCATATAACCTCAATTTGTATTAAAAAACACAAGGGAGAGTGTTTCTCTCCATCTGTGCATAATTTCATTAAAATCCTTATCCTCAAAAGAGAATGTGGACAAAACTGGAGGAGAGGGGTGTCTGGCACATGGTAAATGGTCACTGATCCCAATCCAAAATGGTGTGGTGGCTGTCCACTCAGCTTTGTTCTCTAAAGTCCTGGCTCATGAAGTGTGATGCTTTCTTTCTGAAGGACTAGACTAGGTTACCTGGTTTCTCTTCAAGATAGTTACTGTTTTCGCTCTGGCCTCTCTGTTTTTGGAGGAAGGGACATACTCCTGAAAATGCTCAATAGACAGCACCAGAGCTGGTAGGGCTTGATAGAGGCAAGAGGTTGAGACACCTTTGCTGGTCACAGAATCACAGAATGTCAAGGGCTGGAAGAGACCTTGAAAGATCATCTAGTCCAACCCCCCTGCCAGAGCAGGATCACCCAGACCAGATCACACAGGAACGCGTCCAGGTGGGTTTTGAATATCTCCAGAGAGGGAGACACCACAACCCCCCTGGTCCTGAAGTCTGCTGATGCTCTGCTGGCTCTGGGATCTCTTGGGGGTGGTATGGCCCAGCCCTCTGGCCATGGAGCTTTCTCTAGCATGGGTATGCTGGAGGGGGCCAGCACACCCTGCACCCCCTTGGCTAGGTGACAGGGGAGTTGGCTGTATCCCAACAAACTGCTTTTTTAGGCAGAAGCTAGAGGTGCCTGCAGGCAAAACCCTTTCCAAAAATCACTAGGGTTGGCGTAGCATGCCCAGGGACTTATGCATTGCCACAAGTCTCATTACCTGTCTTGTACAGCTTCCAATATTAGCGTGGCATCTCTTGGCATTGCTAGCTAAGGGTGGAAAAGTCTACTACTGAAGTAAGCAGGAAAGCCTGGTGTCCAGGAGCAGGTAATTGTCCTCCCCTGGGTGGTGGGACTCACTGGGGGCAGCAGTGGGGCTGCACAGCCCACTGTAACTGAAGGCCAGCCCATTGGATGTGCTCCTTTCTTCACCCCAGAGCTTTGCTAGAGGGTGTGCTGTGAGGACTAGTGGTGAGAGAGACAAGGTGACTCTTGGATTTAACCTCTCTGCTCCCTTGTCACCTGGAAGGCATTGGCTGCTGCTCCCACAGCCATTGCTGAGTAACCTCTGGAGGGCAAATACGTATTAGTGGCCTCTCAGCGAAACTTGGCAGCTGGAGCTGGGGAGGAGATGCATCCTTGCGCAATGATGCGCTAGAGAGATCCTATCAGTGCTGCAAGTCCTCCTTATGTGTTTACCTTCATCTCAATGTTCCATGCAGGGGATAGGATGTGTCACCTGAGCAAAATAGCTTTTGAGCACTTCAGGCATCTTGTGTTTCCCTAAAAGGCTTTCTTAGGGAGGGAGGAGGAGAAAAATACATTGGTATACTGGCTTAACCATAAAATTTCCTATTTTGGAAGAGCATGGGGAGCGGTGTATGACCAGCTGTGCTCAAGGAAGTGGGCTGGGAGTACCCAGAGAGCTATGTGTCCGCTGCCTGCCATCACCACACCCTGGTGAGGCAAGTTTTGGGCCATGACGCAGAGATGGGTGGTGCTGGCACTGCCAAAGCGCTATTTTAGGCTTGAGTGTAATTGCAGGTTGGACTGATAGGACTGGATTTGGAGTACTCAGAGAGCAGAGTGCTTTTAAACTTGTGGAAAAACTGGCCATCACTGATCCTTTGCAAATGTGGAAGGTGGGTATTTTATGTGCACTGAGTGTGTATCAGTTAAACTTACCCTCGTGTTAGAGCTGCTGAAGATGTGTGCTGTCTTCTGACAGTGGGGAGTAATGCCCTTTCCCTTCTCAGCAGTGGGAATGGTAGTAGATATTAGCTATTGCACTTACCTGAAAAAAAGAAAAGTAAGTAGAGGTTTGAAGACCTATGGGCTGGTGGCTTTTAGGGCTCTGCCTCTGCAGTGTCAGTCTGCCACCTGCACACCTGCAGGAGCTGCTTTTCTATCCCAGCAGCACAGAGGCCAGAGACACGGAGAGGAGGATTTTCTTTTCCCTCCCAAAAGCAGACAGTGCTTCCACAATGCCATTGATAAAAGAAGTCACAACCTAGTTTGGGAGCTGGGCTTTGGTATGTCTCCCCAGGACCTATCAAGCCCCAAAGTCTCAGCACTTCCTAAACCTTACAGGGCAAATTATACTGCACAGGGTGCTCACAAGTAGAGTGAAAAGTGAAGGAACTAAGCTTCCTGAAATAAGTGTCTTCAGTTTTGTTACATTTGTCTGAAGCCTTTGTGGGCTGAACACGGCTACTGGTTTGGATCACAGCAGCCAGGTGGGCTCCTTGTACCCAGGGACTGATGTGATACTGGGGCTGGTTGCCGATGCAAGTCAGAGCAGAGTCAAAGTTGCTCTTCCCCAAAACCTGTCTGATGTGCAAGCAACCTGATTTCAGTGGAGTGCAAAAGTGTTTTTCAAGCCAGCTTTTTTCCTTTGAAGTTGCAGCTGCAGTTTCTGGGCATAAAAACATCTATTTTGGTTTCCATTATATCTACCATTCCGAGGAAACTGGCAGGCTGTGGGTTTGGGGTTGGCTCTTTCTTTTTTTTTCTTTTTTTTTCTTTTGTGTGTGTGTGTGTTCTTTATGGTGTTTGCTTTTTTATTTTGTTTTACACCTCTTTTGAAACTTTACAGCTGGAAGCTGCATTTTCAGTTGATACCCAGGAAATGGGACCAGGTGATGAATCACTTTCCTGGCAGTCATAATTTTTAAAAAGAAACAAAAAATCCAATGACCCTATTGGTCATGTATTTTTAATTTTTGGAGCAATCATGGGTTCTTCAAATTCTTCAGTAATTCAAATATTGTGCTTATTAATAAGTAACGTATTTTCCTTTTAGCTATGGGAGGGCTTAAACATTATGGATGTAAGAGGAGTAGAAACTGCTGAAATACATGACCACAGTTTGGAAATATCACAATCTGATTTGATTTGATTCCGCTCCTGTGTGTTGCATCAGCAACAACATAGTACATTATGTTTCTGTTCCTTGTGTCTTCCTGGTTGGTGGTAGATGTCTGTCCATGTTTCATCTAGAGCAAACAGGGATAAACTATTAAGGTAATGCAATATATTACAGTATGGACCAGCTCTGAACTCTGTATTTGCCACCCACTCAGGCCACTCTTTTTTGACTAACTGTGGGGTGGAATAGCAGGTAGCATCATCCTTCATGGGGAGCTGAAGCCAAATCAGTCTGGATCCCCATAATTCTGTTTGTGAGCTTTTGGTAGTTTTAAATACATCCATAAAATAAGTACATAAAAGTAAATACAAGTTCCATGTCACTGTTTGGCTGGACAAGTGAAGAGTTAGCACAGCAAAATATATGTAATTTAAAACACCAAAGAGTTTTGTTTTGTTTTGGTTTGTTTTTTTTGTTGTTTTGTTTAAATACTAATTAAAAAAAAAAAAAGCCTACTTACCTAAACTGGGTGTTGCGGGAGGATACCCCCATCCCTGCTCCGTTTGTGATGCTTCGATCCTTCCGTCCCTTAGCCTTTCTAATGCATCTTTTTGTAACATGACCGCATCCTTTCCGTGGCTCTCCGAAGCGACCTCCCATTTGCTGGGCGGGGATGGTGGGAGGAATGCTGGCTGTCCAGATCCCTGCTGTGGGCGTGGGAGAACCTTCAGCGCTCGGGCCAGGCGAGGGAGCGGTTCTCCTTCCCCGGGAGAGGAGGAGAGGTAAGGGGGTAAGGGTGTCTCCTGCTGCGGGCTGGCCTGAGGATGCTGCTCACGCTGCTGCTCGGAGTTCTGGCTGACTGCGTGGATACAAGCACAAGCCAGAGATTGCCCTGCAATGACTTGTTTTGCTTTTATTTTCTTTGCAACATAGTTAGCAATTCTTAATGCTGTAGTGGGGAAAAGGAAATATCTGCAAGCAGAATGAAAAGATTGATTTCAGGTTCAAATGTATTTTGAATGTGGAATTTATCTGTGCACCTGACTGAGCAGCACATGCAAACAGAGTAGCAGCAAGTGCTGCAACTGTCTTTACATCACCCAGTATTTAATTTTTCAAGTAAGGACTGAGGGTGTGCCTTCCCAGAAATCTCAGTCTGGGGCACTCTTACCCTATCTCAGTCTGCAGCAGGCTTTGAGAAAGCAAAACTGCTTAAACTTATATGTTAGTGTTAAATATTTAAACTTTTGCCTTGCAGAAAGTGTGAGGAGTTCTGAGCCCTTTTAGGTAACGACTGTAGGCTGCTGGCTGAGGTGGCTACTTAACTTTTTGGAGTCTTTAGCCCAAAGAAGCTGGGCTTCAAGTGCTGCTCTGCTGTTCTGGTGGAATGGCATGTGGCATCACAGCCTTGTGGGAGTTTGTTTCCAAACAGGAGTTTACCTTGTTTGCTGCATTTCCTGGTGAAGGCTGGCTATACTTGATGTTGGAAGCTGGCTTAGACCATTTTCTAATGCTTTAGCAGATATTGCTGGCTAGAACACCTTTATATACCATGTACTTTTAAGAATTGAACTGTAACGCTGATTTTTTGACACTAAAAAACTTAACATGTCTAAAAACCTGTAAAACACATCTAGTGTTGCTTCTTCATGTCCTGATATAGTTTATACTGAATGTGTTGCTCTGATGTCTTGCTTTAGTTATAGTTTACCCTTACTCTGCTTTTACTCTGAAAAACAGCTGTCTGTAAAGAATAATTTCCACAGATGGAGGACTTTCACACCCTCCTGAAATTCAGACTAGCAATGAGATGGGTGCACTGTAAACAGCACACAATCTCTTCACCCAGTACATCTGTCCTACGGATATCGGGCAGTGGCTGAGCTGCTAAACCAAGTGAGGAGTCATCAGCAAAGCAGCTTGAAGGGACCCAATGAGAAGTTAATACAAGTTAGTTAGCTGTATCTTGGAGATCTTGCCTGGCCTTGAAACCTGCTCTTTAGGGTGCATTTTGCAGAAATTATGATGCTTGTCCAAAATCCCAGAGTCATGGCATAAAGCTTGCCTGATCCTGGACTAATGACTACTTCCTATTGCTCCTCTCCATATTAAGTTAAATTATAGAGAAGTGTGGGGAACACCCTGCTTTCAGAGTAAACTTAATTTCACTGTCATGGAGACTCCTGGGAGGCAAAGACAGCAGCTCTCCTGCTTTTCTAGCCATTTCATATTAATCTTTGAGATTAGTGCTTCTGCTTTTCTTAAGGGTAGGTAGGATCTGTACCATGTTCTCTAGAGAAAAGAAGGGTTGATTTTACAGTGTTGGGGTTTTTTTTCTCTCTTTCCAAAAGTTGCTATGACAGCTATGTGGCCACACTGATTTATCACAGTCTATTGTTGCTTTCTTGCTCTTAATGAAATTATTTTTTCTTCCCCTCTTTCCCCAAGTGCTTTCTAAACAAGATAATGCACATCAGGGGAAGGGTGGAAAAAGATTGTTCTTCTTTTATCAGTACCTCTTTCTAGTAAGAGATCAGTTAACTGGAATTCCTGGGTTTTAAGAGACTTTTGAAATGTAATTTCAATGCTTAGAGCATGATCTGCAGTTTCTAGTGTTATTGTTTCTTATTTATGAAAACACTTATTGACACAATTCTGAGTGTTTATTATCCGGGCAGTGGTTACCTTGCTGTTGGGATTTCAGCCCTGGCTGAAAATTTCAGGACACCTCTGTGTACCTTCAAACTGATAAAGCAGTCTGCAAAATTGCTCCACCAGAGATGTACCTTCTAAAATATTGCACAAAACCCACTCTCCCAAAATTAATTGCTGAAACTCCTTGTCCAGCTTACCAGGGATTGGCACATCAAGCTGCGTGTTTGGCTTGCAGGAGCTTGTCTGCTGGCATGGAATAAGCAGTGACTACTGTGTTTTAATTTAGGGATCAGGATTCATTCCCCTGCCAGGGCGGAAGGGAAACTTAACAGACTAACTATTCTTGCCTTATCATGGCATATTGAATATCAGCTGCTTTATCTGCCAACGAAGGCACTACCTGAGAGCAGAGGCTGGAGGTGCTGGGGGGGATGGAGATGAGTCTGGGCTGTGTGGCCTCAAAGTCCTTCAGCCTGTGAAGGGCTTTATCCAGCTGCTGGGGGTCAGGGCATAGGCTGAGGTCTGCAGCTCACCCTCGTAAGGAACTGGGCTCCTTTTGGGCTGAATATTGGGAAATAGACAGACACATGCTTAAAGCATGTTGAGGGTAACCTGCAGGTCTCAGCAAGTGGGTCCAAATAGCTTCAGGGTAAGGAAATTTTCAGTGATTCAGCCTTGTGATCCTCGTCCCTTCTTGCTTATGCAGGCGAGGTACCTGTTGGCTTTCCCACCATCTTTTTGAGAGACCTGTCATAAAATGAGGAATGCTTCATGACAAGTTTTGCAGTGGGCGGTAAGAGGTGGGTTGTTACTTGAAGTCACTTATGATTAAGATAAAGAATAAGCAGAAGGAAGTGTTTAATGCTGCTCTTTATTTGGGAGACTATGCAAGAATAAGAATTACTATCAGCATAAGAATTTCCTGAGAAGCTACCATGCTTTTTCTGAGCTGGAGCCAGGAATTTAAATTAAGCCTTCTGAGTCCTTCAGTCCATCAACTGACATCCGACCCCCGCCCTCCCTCCTTTTTACCTTCTTGCACTTAGGTTTAAATTATCTCTGAATGTTGTTTGCTTTTTCAAGTTCCAAGCAGGATGAGTGTCCAGCTCTTCCTTTCCTGAGTGGTCTTGAAAGGATCACCTGTTTCATGTTGTACTAAACAGTTAATGGGCAATATTGCTGTTCTGTTTTCATTGATGTGAACATGCTATTGAAATTCTGAAGTGGGTTAAACCAATCTAGTGGGTTATGATCTCAAATGTGGTCTAATCCTGGAGTAGTT
Source organism: Megaceryle torquata (assembly GCA_024611175.1). NCBI lineage: Eukaryota > Metazoa > Chordata > Aves > Coraciiformes > Cerylidae > Megaceryle > Megaceryle torquata. The sequence continues at coordinate 60,723 of JANIJG010004780.1, read as the reverse complement.
GCTCCTCTTCTAAACCAGGAGGTGTGCCAAAATGCAAAGTTTAGGAGAAGTATTTGACAAAAAGGTTTTCAAGGACTGATTCATTAGTGTCTCAAGCAGTATTTTATTTGGTTTCTACTGTGCCCTGCAGATTACAAGTACTCTACAGATACGTGTAGAGTTAGTTGGAGCAGTGAGGTGGTCAGTATGCTGTACCTGTGAGTCTGCAGCGCGATGGGGGTGTGTGAGTGTATCTGCAAGGTCTAGCAGGCAACTACTCTCCTTCAAAGACAGCACTGCCCCTGCTTTGACTGTCCATCAAACTTACCTTTCCCTGATCTTCCATGTCAGAGGAGTTTTCAGAGGACTATGTAGGTCTGCAGAAAGCTTTCTGTGCTCCCTTCTATTTGAGTCCCAAACCAATTTTATGTTTCTGTCGATCCAGCCTCCTCACAGTAAACACTGGATCATGAGAGTAAGCAAGCATACGTCTACTTTGCTCCAGGGTTGCATGTCACCACTTAATGTGCATCAGAGACAGCTCTGGCTCATAGTCCTTTGGGTCCGGATGGAGATAAGTTGGTGGGGACTGCACTGAGGAATGGGGAGGCTTCTCCCTGCCATGTGCAGCTGGAGTGGAGGCATTTGTGTTACTTTCAATTTGTGCTTCCCTCCAGCCTCTGGGAAATTGGTATCACATGGCTGAGCATCCTCAGCTGCTTTCTGTCTTTCTGTGCTTTACATCTGAGAGACAGAGTTATTTGTATACTCAAATCTCTACAAATGAATGTGTCATATCCCTAGCTTCAGTATTCTGGGTGATGCCCTGTCAAGGATGTAACTTTCTTGGGCTTTTAGCAAGGGGCTGATTTGATGCTGTGAGCAGGTTGTTTGCTGATTTGGGGTCTTCTGTGGGTACCAGCTATAGCTTGATTCTGGATTAGGGTGCTGAACATGCTCTCTGTTATCTAGGCCTGGCTGCACCCCAGAAAGTCTTCTTGGCTGTGCAGCAGAGTCAGAGGCATATGAATTGGCTGATAGGTCAGCAGTTGTTTTTAATAAGGATTTAAGATGATTTAAGTTAGTGAATCTGGTTCTGTCTCGAAGGGAGAGAAAACACTTTGACCAGAGTGCATAAAGTGAAGGATTAGGTTGTCCAGGATGTCCATGGATGTTGGAGTGACTCTGTCTCTGTTCAGCCCAGATACCTGTTGAGTATCTACCTAAGCACTGCTCAGAAAATCTCTGGCATTGTTCTACCTAGGTCTAGCTAGGAGAAATTGGGTTTTTAACCTGGGCCTGCTGGAGAAAGGTGCATGTCCAGGGGTGGATACCCCATAGAGACATGTCTCTAAATCTAGGGAGAGCCACTGGCAAGCCAAGTGCAGTGACCAGCTACAGCATCTGTCTCTGCTTCTGATGGATTTCATAGTTTGGCAGGAGCAAAGTTTCACTGTTTCCTCCCAGGTGAGAAAATAAATGTAGCAGGGAGCCTGTCTCTCCCAGTGTGACAGTTCCAGGGATTTGAAAGAACATAAAGCAAAACTCACTAATAGGACACTTGCTGATTTAGAGATGCTCCAAAAACACAACCTGGAGGTAATGTCTATATAGGATTAAGAAGAAGTGAGCCATAAGTTGCTTGTGAAGTGGAGTTGCCATCTGTGGTCATGTGTCCCTTCCCTGTGATGAAGTGAGTGGCTGTATAACAACTGGTGGGCTACGCAGCCAGCATGGATGAGTCCAAATGTGTACTGGATGTACTGTGAGCAAGAGCAGTAGCTTGAGGAAGCTGGAGAACTGGGAGGTGGGAGACAATAAATTCAAACAACAAGATGATCTTAAAAAAATTAAGTATTAAAATTGAATTTGTGTGTAGTTGGTCCTTGACCTGTTGAGGTGAATTGTTTGGTGCTGTGCATGGACAAGGGAATATGGTTTAATAATGAAATAAAGCTGGGTTTGGGTGGTTGCTTTGCAAGTGTTATAGTCCAGTGCTGTTTGTTAGTTAAAGCAATGCAGACCTTTAGAGCAGAGCTGTAGTTTCATTGGTACTGAGCCTGATGTGCATGGGGCTGAGAGCCTCGTTGAAGGATAGAGCCACAGCTGAGAGATGCAGCTACTCGGCCAAGTCTGGCACTGCAAAGAAATACCTGCTCAAACTTTTCATGCCCCTTTCCTCGCAAGGCAGGGAAAACAGCTGAGTCAATAGGGAGATCACTGTGTTTTGCATGCGTGCAAAGAGCAACAGCTAAGTATTTTCTGGGGTCCAGTGGTTTGTATCAGTGTCATGCTGTTGGTAAGGTGTTAGATGCCACAGTGGTGCAGTCTCTGCAGATGGGTAGCATTGCTGCTCTTATCAGAATGGCACCTATCACCCTGTGGAGAGATGACAGCGTGGTGAGGGTCAGGTTTCAGACTGCCTCTGACTGGTAACTGTCTGCAAAGTAATTGCCAAATAAAAGTTTATATGCTTCCAGCAGTGTGGTGTTTGCTAATAATGACACATAACAAATGGGTTGGAGGAATTTGATAAACGGAACATTGTTTGAAGTACACAAACTGATTATGAGAAGGAGAGGATGGATTGGAGAGGATGGATTGCATTATAAGTTTTCACCAAGTCTATGCACCGCAAGCTTTCAGTTCCCCCTGTTGCTGTTTGAAGATGTCTGTAATGCCCAAAAGGCTTTGCTTGGACTGGACCAGAAAAAGAAGCCAGCAGAGCTGGTGGGTGCACCCAACAATGGGGTGGGGGTATGTATGGTCTCTCCTGCCTTCAAACATTTGCAAATGCAGCATGAGAGTGAGAGCCTAGGACTGGCCAGTGTCTGTGGAGGAGGGTTCCTGCAGTGTCAGGAGTTCCTCAGAGCATCCTCTTCAGCATCCTAATCAACTGGGAAGGGGTGCAAAGAAAACTCAGGCTTTTGGCCCTCACCAGTAGCTTGTTTCCCTCGCTGCTTTGCTCTGAGCAGAATGGCTGAGACAGGCTCCCCATCATCTCTGGAGCTTGAACAGCCATGCCAGCATGGATGTGATGCTGCTGGCCCCGTGGAAGGGGTCTGGGTGGCAGGAGGGGAGAAACTCTTGCAGCAGAAGGCTAGAAACAATTTTGTGGTCACCGAGATTCATGCATCTTGCCAAAGGAGCTGAGGAGGGTGAATGATGCAAGGGGAGCAGGAGAGTGCAGATGGCCACACCATTCTTCAATATGGCTCTCAGCAGGGCCTAGCCCTACCTGCAAAACAGGGAGGAAGAGGAGGATGAGGTGAGCCACAGGAAGCCTGGGGACTGGATCCTACATCAGCTGCATCATCAGGATTCCCTCCAAATTAGTGAGGTGGCTGGTCAGTGGAAACCCCACAGGCTCTGGCACTTGCCCTGGGTTGCAGGGTGAACTGAGTGCCTGGCTGTCCAGCCCCATTATTCCTAAAGCATGACTGATACATCCTGGGTTAGTGGTCAGAGATATGTGGGTTTTGAAGTATTTTTAATTAGCTAATGCTGACTGACTTGCCTTCTCATGTCTGGAGTCTTTGTCATGAAAAGGCAGCAAAAGCACAGGTTCCTCTGAGAAGGGGAATACGTACAGGGTGAGTCACTGCTCCAGACTAGGCCTAGCTTGCTTTCTGCATTTTTTTTTTTTCTTTTTTTTCTTTCTTTAATCAGTTGGAAAAAGAACATATTAATACCTTTCTGTTGACACTTTCATGTGTCTCTCTGCATTTGCCTGTTTGAATAAACAAATTGATGCTGTTAATCAGTCAGTTGCAGAGATATTAAAACAGGGTGATTCTGTGAGGGATGGAGCAGCTTGGTTTTCAAACTAACATGGAGCTGCTAAGAAAGCAAATTCTTCCACTGGGATCAGCAGCGAATTCCAGTTCTGTTTCTGTTGGAAGTGTTCAAGTAGCTCTTAGGAAATATTTGGTTGCTGTGTGCTTTCAAAATTGAATTAATCCTCCAGGTTTCAAGGAGTGTACAAATGCTTGGATGTTCCTTTTTCTCCCCACCTTTTCCTCCCTGATCCTATGTGCAGGTTGCAGCTTCCAGGGCTTCACCTCTTGGGGAAGAGTCTTGGGGACTTTTTCTCTTGTCTTGAGTGGTTTTTAAGTTGCTGTCTGAGCAGTTAATCCACCCAAACGCCCCAGTTAGCTTCTGGCAATTATGCTGGAAGTGCCGAGTGCCGCAGCAGAGGCATCCCTCCAATGACAGTCCCGGCTGCAGTGGCTGCTCTCCAGGTGGCTTACAGCTGTTAAAACACACGGGCCGGGGCAGCTTTATTTGACCTGCTCGTATTGCAGTTCTTTCTGGAGAGCAAATAAACTAACCCCGATTCAGTGATTGTAGTGTGTTTAGAAGCTATAAAACTTGTTTGCAGAGAAACTTTATACGTCCCCTCTCTGGGAAGGGAGTCGATACTCGAAAACCTGAGATGCACTTAAAGCAGCTCTGATCTGCAACACAGAGTCTTCAGAGGACAGAAATGGGCTGCATTGTCTGCCAGCCACTCTTCTGGGAAGCTGCTTTTGTGCATGTGTGTTACAGAGCTGCCTTAGCTTTCTTTTTTTTTTTTTTTTTTTTTTCCCCTGTAGAGTGAGGGATGAAAGCAGGAGTAAAAGGGGTCTGGAGTAGGAATTGCTTCCTTATACACTGTTTATGTGTACATTGCCTGATGTCACCAGGGTAAAAAATGAGTATGGGTTCAGCAGCTCACTTCTGTCTCACCTTTTCCTCTTGTTCTCTCTTCCTTCCTCTATAGTGGGTCTTTAAATGTGAGTTTGTCTCCAACTGTTGTTGCATGCCCTGGCAGAGCATTTTCTCATGGCAGGAGTGAGGCGTGAGCTGCGTGGTGCTGCATCCACACAGCTTCTGGTGAGGCAGCTGATGTGTGATCCCTATGCCAGTGTGATAAAAAGCCCTTTTATGTCTGTGAAGACAAAGCCTCTTGTTTAAAAATGCAATTGCATGAAAAACATGATTCTGAATGCCCTAGACTCGGCTATTAAAAACAAACAAAAAAAATGCACACCAAAAAACTGAAAAGCTTCCCTGTTCCCCAGCCCAGTGTGCCAATGTTGGTGTAATACCTCTCTGCTGGAAAAAAAACCAAACAAACAAAACCAACCAAACAAACAAAAAAACCCCAACAACAACAAAAAAAACCCCCACAAAACCAACCAAACAAAACCCAAAACAAACACAAACCAAAAAAACCCAAAACAAACAAACAAAAAACCCCAACAACAACAAACCAAAAAAACAACCAAAATTCCACCCCTCTCTAAAACTGCTTTGGGAGTTTATCAGTCCCTGTGAATTTGTTACTTTGTGGCCCACTAACCTTTTCATACACTGTTCCCTTGTATAGTAACTTACTTTCTAGTTCCCAGATAGCTGTAACAAGGTCAGGTGTCTGCTTTTTCTTTATTGGTTCAAATTCTCCCCCTCTCCTTGAAAGCAGAGAAACAGAAAAGTAAGGAGATATGAAGACTGAGAGGTAAACCTGTTTTATGAACTTCCTGACTGAGGTGAACAGCATAGGGGCTGGATTTTTTTAAAATTTTTATTTTAAGTGAAGACTCACACGAACAACTGCAGGGCATATCCAGAGTGAGATTATTTGTCTGATAAAGTCAAACAGGAGCCTTTTTAAAAGCTCTCAGCCTATGGTGATGTTTGCTTCTTGTTTTGGGGTTAAAGATGTTAGAAATAGCATCAGCAAATTAAATTTCAGTGGTTAGGTAATGATGCTTTGGGAAATCCCTTTTACAGGGAAATCCTTATGGTTTAAAAGTGAATTGATGCAAATGAGGATTAGGAAGAGGGTAGAACTTGTGTAGGAGGATTGGCTGAATTTTCAGTCTCATAGCTCAGCCTCCCATGCCTGGCAGCTCATGCCTCCTGCCTGCACAGTCAAAACTCTCAGTTCCTGATAATGTTCCCCATATGTTTCTCCCAGTTGTGAAATCTACCTCCCATAACACACACTGAACTTGCGCAGAGCTCCCTTTCTTGCTGAGCATCTCCTTTATCCCCTGGATAACAGCCATGTTTTGATGGCACTGATGCTTGGGCTGCTGGGGCACATGTGGGAGTACTGAAGGGAAGGGGCTGCTTTAGGAAACAGGCTTAGGTCCCAAACTGGTGGACTGGGCATCTGGCAGGATGGGCAGTGCTGCACACAGCTTTCCTGCATCACACAAGGACCTGTGCAGTAGCATTTCCTTGGTCAACTACCCTAATTTGCAATCTGTGAAACAGTATAAAAAATTTACTATCGTGCTTTTTTTATTTTCTTCTTTGGTTGTGTGATGCAGCTTTGATGAAATTCCTCCCCCTGCCCTGTTCTTGCAGTACAAGCCCAGTGATGAAGTTGTCCGTCTTGCTCTTGGTGGCTTTTACTGACTATTAAACATATTGTTGTGTCCATTGGCAGCTCTGCAGATGCTCGGAGGTGGAGTCCTGATGTGCTTTGCTTCATGTCTCTGCAGTGATGCAACTTTTTTTTTTACTTTCTCTGCTGCTGGCACCTGTCTGAAGTACTTTCCCAGGCTGCCACACCTGCTCATCACTCTCATCTTTAGTCACTTCGTTCTTTCCAGACTGAGTGAAGTGTTACAGAAAATGAATATTTACAGCTACAGGCAAACTTGTGTTCTTAAGCTAACAAGTGCTTGTCTGAGGCTTGCAGCTGCCTTCACAAAAGAGGCTTGCTAATCAGGGTACAGGAATTTGTGAAACTGAACCTCTTGTCACTTGAGCAGTGAGCCAGCCCGTTTAGGATCCTGCCTTCTGACAGTCTGTAAACCTGAATTCACCCCTCATGCTTTTGCTTACAGAGGAGGCAGCTGCTGTCTGTTCCCATAGGCAGAGGAGGAACCTTTTATTTCGCAACTTATAGTGAACAAAGTGGGAGCTGGAAAATCTTGGGATGCAAATATCATTTGAAGATGCTCAGAGCCTGCCCAGATTCCCATTTTTAAAAGACTCTGAGCTAGAGTTAGAACATGCTTATCAGTGCTTACCTTTGTGTTCATGCACAGGGATTGCCCTGTTTTCACTGTTCCATCAATCACCACTCTGTCTTAGTCATGTTGGCCGAAGTGCCAAGAGGGTATCTGATGCTGCTGTCACAAATGTCATTGGGAAGGAGATATGGGCAGGTCACTGGCCTTTTCCCATTCCAATAGTGATACCTCTTGTCCAGGGTGGCTAGGTGGCACCTAATCAGTGCTTGGAGGGTTATAGCAGATAGGTCTAAGAACTGTATGCTTCATCTTTTGTTTCTTAAACACCAAGCAAATCTGATCAAAGCAGAATTTCTGCACACTTGGGGTTTGAGCATGGCTCATGCCTGCTGTTCCACACTTGCTTGTGGTGTTTCTGCCATGCCTTGCTGAGGAAAATGGAGGGGGTCAGTGGCAGTACAAACAGCCTGTTGCTTACATGGCTTGATTCTTACATGAGGGATTGATTCTAGGGAAACAGGAAAGTGTTTGTTCAAACGTTTTTCTTGTAGAAAACCAGACTATGTCCTTTTAGCAGACAGTATGAGGTATATTACTTTGTGCAAAAATACACTTTTTGGGTACTGTTCAGAAGCTTTATTATTTGGGTTTGGTAGATGAGTGCTTTTAGGGGGTGGACAGGCAGAGCATTGAGCATCTGTTGCGTTAATATTTTAACTCTGGATTATGATTTTGTTTTAAGTGTGAGAAATCCCTGAAGATGTGAGCTTTTCTGACATACAGAACACACTGGTTGTTGCTGCCTTAGTGTGTGCACTAAAAGCATAACCTATAAAATAAATATACAGAGCTAAATATTAACAAGGCTAGTGGGATTTTTGACTTGTTAACAAGTGCATTTCCCATCTTCTCTGTTTCACACATCTGTTTTCTTAGTGGGAAGAGTAAACATGGCTTTGAGAACTGTAATGACCTTGGTACTGGCTGTTGCTCTACTGCTGTTCAAAACTGCATGAATTTGAATGCATCCTGGTTTCACACAGTGTCCTTTTTCTCTCTTTAGATACTCCCTAAATTAATGAGATGGCTAACATCATGCAGATCTCCAAAGATGAGCTGGAGGAACTCAAGGAGGCCTTTGCCAAAGTTGGTAAGTCACACTGAGAAGGGCACCTTGCTCCTGTACATTTGAAATGGATTTATCCCAGCCCTGTGAACACTGCTGCCAGCAGGATGTGGACAGTCTGATGCTGCTTTTGTGATAATTTCTGTGCCAAGGAGTCCCTTGGCAGCCTTGTTGCTTCAGGCTTGTCACTTTAGCCAAGGAGCAAAAAGGAAGGGACATGAGCAGTCTGTCTGTCAGTAAGCACTGGCAGACAGCCTTGCCTTGTTGCTCCAGGGTGGGCTTTGTTGATTCCTGATGGCAGAAGAAATATCTAAACAGGTATTGCATTACTTTGGCCCAGGTGGCACTTCATGGCTTGCGCAGTACTTGGTTCTGACAGTGTTGGTTTTGGCAGATGGGCTGAGCCATGCAGATGGTAAATGTAGGTGCTATGTTTCTGGTTTTTGCAGGTGCATTTGAGGTACCGTGTTTCATGAGCTTGTAGGCAAAACTTAATTAGTATCAGTTTACCGGGTGATTATGGAGAAACTTGCTGTGATAATAAAATGCTTTGTGGCTGCACTGCATGTGCATTGCCCTCTGGTGGCTCTGTTTTTTCTCTGGATCTCACCTCCTGAACAACCTGCAATGCTCGAGGTGTTGCACCGCCCAAGGTGCTCCATCTGCCTTCCAGCTTTCTCCCTGTACCGGCATTGCAGAAGGCTCTGGCAGGTTGCTTCAAAAAGCTGAAACAGGCATAAAACTGACATCGTGCATCACAGAGAAAATTGTCATCTGCTGGTTTAGTTTCCTTGTAAGGTTTGCTGGAGAAGCAGAGAAAACTCGGAGAGGGGTGAAACGGGAGCTGTACTGCAGCAGTGTGGACTGAAGTCAGTGTACCCAGCTGGGGAACCACACCCAGGACTGGAACTGGCTGGGAACAAGTTGCACAAGCGATCCCAGACAGTGTTGCCTTTTCCTAACTGAACATCGGCAGGGCTTCAGCACTGGTTATAAAGACAATGTTTTAGTTGCCTTGCAGCTGAATCAGGTAAACTGCCCTCTAGAACAGGGTGCCTTTTAAAACTCTCACTTGCTCTGAATTTGCAATCTGTGGATAGAAATAAGAATTTCAGACAGCTGATTCTCAGAGAGCAGTGTTCCCTGTGGGAACTTGAAGAAAGTTGCATTTTTGGCACTTGCCTCTCCTGTCTTGCTTGTCCTGAGGCTTCTCCAGCAGGTGGAAGTGAACTGCCACAGAGGGAGATGAGTGACCATCAGGCTTAAAGTGCCTCCAAGTGCAAACCTTAATAAGGCTGGAATGCAGGCAGCCCCTTCTGTCTTTGATTAAACTTAGAATTATTCACCTGGCTGGAATGTGGTGGCTTTTCATCACTAGTGTGTGTGGAAAATATTAAGAATAAGTTGTCTGTCTGCCTTTGTGCTGGAAACACGGAAAAACCCAAGTCAAATCCTGGCTTGTTTTAGGAAACTAGGAAACCTGCACAGGATGTGGGTCCCTGTTTGGTTTCAAATTCTACAAGCAATATCAAAACTTAGGTATTATTGGAAAATGTGATAATTAACCTGGATATACCCACAAGTGAGATGGGATATGCTAGTTCTTTTCAGCTGCCTTCTGTTTTGTGTGCTTTAGGCATGGTACTGCCTGCAAGCATTGTTGTGGGACGTGACTGTCAGGAGTGTCTTTAATGCTCTCATTCCTTTTATTCTTGCCTAAAGGAGCTGTATTTGCCCTTGGATATAAAACTGGTCACTAATTGGGTGACTGAGTTTCACTGGGAACTTCTAATGCCATCTTAGTGCATGTGAAGAAAAGTTGGACTAAGGCTGCTGTTTAAAATGAAGCCTTTCTTTCATCTCACAGCTACCCGGAAGACTTGAAATGCAACTCAGAAGCATGGTTATAGCAAAGCTCAACTAGTTGGCTTCTAAAATGTCGTAAAGGAGATGTGGGGAGGCGGAAGCATCTCAAGGGACCATTTCTGCTCACCAAGATGTGCCCCGCTCCAATGCGTGGCTGAAAGGACTTCCTGGAGACCTGCTTTAACTCTAGCATGGGGCACATTGCTGCTCTGGATGTGTAGGTTGATGGGATTTCAAAGGTGTGTGTTTGACCAGCTTTTCTGTATCCAGCTGGACCAGATCGAGACATCTGGTAATGCTGGAAGGCAGTGAGGTGTGTTAGTGTGTATTCTGTTGCCACTTGCCTTCCATGCTGCTTGAAGGTATCCCATCTCTCCCATGCAGCTGGTCTGCTGTTCTCTGACAGCCAGCAAAAGGAAAGAGTCCTACAGACTACCCCCTGCTTACTAAAAGCAGTCCACAGGTGAGAAACCGTGCTTTAAGGTTAGCACTAAAGTCAGCTACAGCTCAGTCAAGCAGCTCCCAACATTTGTAATATTTGTATTGGAAGTGATCCAACTAGTAAACAGCAGTGGGGAAAAAAACCATTCTAACATCTGAAAAAAGTGGAGCATTAAGAACTCCCTAGGCTTTGAAGGACCTGAAGGATAGTGGGAGAAGAGCAGATTGCACCAAATCTCAGCTGATCTCTGAATTTTTCTGTAGAACAGGTGTGTGTATGTATGTAGTTGGCCAACCAGTGGACCTTCACAGGGGAGGCATGCAGAACAGAATCTGCAAACTTGCTCTGTTTATTTGTCTTTCTTGTCCCTGCTTCCATTAGCAGAGATAAGCATCTTTTTCTGGAAACAAAAAGTACTTAAAAATCCTAACCCAGCTGAACACTGTGTTCAGTGCTGCAAGGTGGTAAAACAATACTCTGAAATGTTAAGCTTAAAGGCAAATAAGGATCTGTGATCCTGCTGGAGTATGTCCTGCTGAGCATATATCCTTAAAAGGAAATGTGTGGGTTACTTTCCCCCTCTTGCATCCTGTTATTTAAGCTATTTTAAGTACTTGTCAGGAGGAAGCTGAGCTAGAGCTTGAAGCAGCTTTTGGGTTTTGTTTATTGTGGTTTTGCTGCGCCACCTGCATATGGGCAGAAGATGGTGCCGTACACCACTGCTGTCAGCTTTCCTGGGCTTAGTACACTGGCGTTCATGCATCTTTCAGTAGAAATAGGAAATAGTTTCCTTTCCATGAGGCAGATTATAATTAATCCAAGCTGCAGCTTGTCTGTTAAAACAATTTTGCTTTCTTCCATTAGTAATTCTGGGCCAAACGCTGAAAGACTTCATTGGGATAGCTTCTATTTTGACAGCCTCTTCAGCTGCTGAATAATATCTCAGATTGAGTTAGAGAGGCATTTTAGACCACCTTCTGTCTGAAGTCTGACCCTGTTGCAGGGCATCCAGCAAGGCACCATATGGTGGGCCTGCAGTAAATGCTGGAAATAATTATGAAACTTGATGGTGCTGCAAAGGTGATGATTTTTTTTTTTTTTTTTTTTTAATGCTACTACTCTGCACATTTGACTGTGATGTCAGAGCAGGGCCAGGTGCAGTGTGAAGGGAAGCAGCTGTGTTGTAGAGGTCTCAGGCCTATTTGTCCTGTTTACAGGGCTAGAGGCTTTTTGATGTGTTAAGAGAAGAATGGGTCTGTGTTCCACCACATGGTCAATCCCTAGGTAAGGTTACTCAGCAATGCTGCCAAGCCAAAACCATGGGCTAGCACATCCACCAGGCTTTAACACTTAAATCTGCTCTTCTATGACCAAGGAACTTAAAATTAAATCATCTTGTCTGTCTCCCATAACACCCTTATGGGTAAGCTCAGAAAGTGTGTGTTAGAGTGGATGGTGAGATGGGTTGAGAACTGGCTGAACATTAGAGCTCAGACGGTTGTGATCAGGGACACAGAGTCCAGTTGGTGACATGTAGCTCACGGTGTTCCCCAGGGGTCAGTACTGGGTCCAGTCTTACTCAGCATCATGAGTGATCTGGATGAAGGGACAGAGTGTACCCTCAGCAAGTTTGCTGATGATATGAAACTGGGAGGAGTGGCTGACACATCAGAAAGCTCTGCTGCCTTCCAGCTAGATCTGGACAGGCTGGAGATCTGGGCAGAGGGATACCAAATGAATTTCAACAAGGGCAAGCCTGCACCTGGGGAGGAACACCATGCACCAGTGCAGGTCAGGGGTAGACCTGATAGAAAGCAGCTCCATGGGGAAGGACCTTGGTGTCCTGGTGGACAATAAGTTATCTACGGGACAGCACCATGCCATTGTGGCCAGGAAGGCAAATGGTCTCCTGGGGTGCATAAAGAAGAGTGTGACCAGCAGGACAAGGGAGGGAGGTTTTCTTCCCCCTCTACTCCCCAAGTGGTCCTAGTGAGACCGTATCTGGAGTGTTGTGTCCAGTTCTGGTCTCCCCAGTTCAAGAGGGACAGGGAGATACTAGAGAGAGTCCAAGGGAGGCTACAAGGATGATGAAGGGACTGGAACATCTCTTTTCTGAGGAAAGGCTGAGAGACCTGGGGCTGTTTAGCCTGGAGAAGAGAAAACTAGGAGGGGATCTTATTGATGTTTACAAATATCTGAAGGGTGGGTGTCAAGTAGAAGGAGACAGTCTCTTCTCAGTGGTGCCCTGTGATAGGATGAGAGGTAATAGTCACAAAATGGAACACGGGAAGTTCCACCTCAGCATGAGGAGAAACTTCTTCACTGTGAGTGTGACAGAGCCCTGGAACAGGCTGCCCAGAGAGGTTGTGGAGTCTCTAGACACTTTCAAGAACTGTCTGGATCTGTTCCTGTGGGGCCTACCCTGGGTGATCCTGTGCTGGCAGGGGGGTTCAGCTCAGTTGTCTCCAAAGGTCCCTTCCATCCTCTCTACCATTCTAGCATAACAAGTCACTTGCTGTGGGGTCTTGCAGTTGAACCGACAGACCTTTTTTGCTTGTAAATTCCTCTCTCAAAAGTGTCTGGGACATAGATGCCCCTTTAATCTTTGTAGTAAATCAGTGACTTTTTTTTTTTTTTTTTTCATATGGAAGAGTTATTCTTACAGGTGGGTGTTTGGGATGATGTGTAAAGCTGGAAAAACTTAGGTCCTGAGACCCAGGGGTTTTGAGTGAGTTAAGGTGCATTACTCAAGAGTGTATCTTGTTTATGTGCTGTTTGTCTGAGCCCAGTGAAGAGAGCACCTCTTGCAAAGGCAAGTCATTTTGGAACTAGATGTACCTGGAGGACTGGAAATATGCTGCTTTGCATGGGTGAATGAAACTCTCAAAATGGGCAGATGTTGACTTAGACTGTGGTGCGCTCATGCATCTCAGAAGGCCAACCCTGTCCTACAATGCATCAAGAAGAGTGGCCAGCAGATCAAGAGAGGTAATTCTCACACTTTGCTCTTGTGGGACCCCACCTCAAATACAGCATCCATTTCTGGTGTCCCCTTCATAAGAGGGACACAGAGCTGTTGGAGCAAGTCCAGAGGAGGGCCACAAAGATGATCCAGGGGCTGGAGCACCTCTGCTACGAGGAGAGGTTGAGGGAGCTGGGATTGTTCAGCCTGGAGAAGAGAAGACTCTGGGGGGGACTTTATAACTGCCTTCCAATACCTGAAGGGATCCTACAGGAAGGCTGGAGAGGGACTCTTCACAAGAGTGTCCAGCAATAGGAGGAGAGGAAATGGTTTTAAACTGAGGGAAAATAGGTTTAGATTGGATCTTAGGAAAAAGTTCTTCAGTATGAGGGTGGTGAGACTGGAGTAGATTGCCCAGAGGGGCTGTGGATGCTCTCTCTGTGGAGTTGTTCAAGGCCAGGTTGGCTGAGGCCTTGAGCAACCTGGTCTAGTTGAGAGGTGTCCCTGCCCATGGCAGGGAGGCTGAATTAGATGATCTCTAAGGTCTCTTCCAACCTAAGCCATTCTGTGACTTCCTGATACCTGTCCTGCAGCCAGGTTTGATTTTTTCAGGCTGAGATTGAGGTCTGCTGAGCAAGTGTAGATAGACCAGGCAATGGCCTGGGCTAACTCCTCAGTTGCATTTCAAGCAGCGTTTTGAAGTTATGGCTTCTGTTCTACAAGTAAACCAATATAAATGCAAGTCTGGGGCTTAATTCCTTGAAATAGATTGTACCATTAAAAGATAAGTGGGGCTTCTTATATAGAACTGGGCTCTAAACAGGTTTAAGCATCCTTTTACCTATGCATTCCTCCAGTGTGTTGGAGATGGGGACTTTTTAGCTCAGTTCTCTGCTGTTTCACCCAGCGAGCTTCATGAAATATCTTTTTTTTTTTTTTTTTTTCCCTTTCGCTTCTGAATAGGCTCAGCCATGGCACATGCCAGCCTGGTTCAGAAACACTTCTGAATGCTTGAGCTGAACATGTCAAACCAAAATGCAGTTTACCAAGTCTGAATCAAAATCACACCGCTGAGACTATGAAGGATACAATATGTATTTTAAAGTCTTATTTTTCTCTGTGCTTTGCCTGCTAACATTTGATTAGATATAAAACTTAGCTTTTTAGGTGGTGGACTGTTTGAAAGAAGTGATGAACAGGTGTTTCTGGATTTACCTGCTTAATTTGGCAGCGTGGCAAAGGATTGTGACAGTTCAGTGAAGCACAGGCTAAAGCTGGGGGTGTTGAGTGTAGGTGTGCTGTGGGTGAAAGCAAAGTTTTGTTTCAGGACCATAGGCCCCAGAGATTAGCTAATCCTTTCTAGACTGATTTTCTCCACTGGCTGTGACACATGGAAAAGATGCATATTGTAGAGTTTAAATTTAGTAATAAGAAAGCTGCAACAGAAGAAGCTGTGATTTATCTAGAGGGGAAATAGTTTGATGATGACATTTCAGGTTGGACCATTTAATAAAGTTTCCCTTTGTAAACTTGTATTTTATTATTTATTTATTTTTGCAATACAATTCTAAAATTGAAGGCCATACAGCAGCCTGTTGATAAGATAAATTATTGTCCCAAACCACTTTATTTCATCAGCATTATTGTAAACACTAATATTTCATAAATTATTTTATTGTATTTATTATTCCCCTGGAACTGATGCTGCTCTGTAGTTTGAGAACTATAGACTAGCACATAGGGGGAACTACAGGTTTGCTCTGTGTTAATTTGGATGTTTGCCACTAAGCATTTGAATTTCACTTTCTTGCTAATTTACACATAGGATTAAAAAATATTTTTAATCCGACGTGTATCTGGAAAATTAGCAAGATTGAAGTGCTGGTGCAGACATGCTGCTTCCTGGAACATTGCTGTGAAAAAGAACTTAAACCACACCACTGACACCTCATTAAAAGTAAATTGACTTTAAAAAAATTCTAAAAAAGGAGCTATCCTGATTTTTTAATTTTATTTTTGAAAGTGTTTCCCTTTGACCATAAAGTACTGACCCCAGTGGCTGTGGTGTCAGAGTCTCTCTTGAACAAAACTAAATCCTGGGTATTGGAGCAGCTTTTCTGTCATGCAGCCTAGGGAACCAGCAGAAGCCTGCAGTCTGTGAGGGTGTTTGGACAGCAGCAGATGTTGCTTGAGTGGAATTTAATTCTATTGCCATAGCAGAAAAATCATCCTGAATAGCATATGGGCAGAAGCGTGGCTGGGTGAAGCCAGGTGGGGCTGAAAGCCTTGCAGCACAGTGTGTTTTTGGAAGCCAGTGGTGAAAAGCTGCAGTAGGCAACTCACTGTCACAGTTTCAGAAGGTCTTAAATGCAGACACTGCTCTTGTTTAGCCTTAAAGGGCTCGGCTGATGTCTTCAGTATTGGCACTGTGTTGACTTTGCAGAGCCTGTGGTTGAATAATGAACATAAGGGACTGCCACATCTCCATCTCCTCAGTCCATCCAAGTATTCCCCACCAACAGCAGTAATCCAGGGTTGGTATCTTCACACAGCCCCAACCCTGAGGAGGAAATGGCAGCTCAGACACGGAATTAATTTCTCTGGGCTGTCTGTACCCCTTGCCTACAGCAAAGGGATTTTTATGTTGCTGCTGAGCCAGTAACAGCACAACATGCCCTGAATCCCTGTCCCTCTGAACATGCTGAAGGGTCATGCTTACGTCTTGGGATGTGAATCTGGTCCATCCAACTTCTCCAAATGCTCTGGTTGCTCCTGGACCCAACTCTACTAAAGCCTGAGTACCATCTGTGCCGTGAATCATACTGGTGAGCCTGAGGAAGGAGGGACCCAGCCTGTGCCTGACCACGGTGGCTGCAAAATCTCATTTGCCTCAAGACTAGGGCTGCTGAATTTGCCCTTTGCAGACATTAGATACAATGCCCCCACAGGAGTTGATGTGAAAAGCTCTAGATTGATGCTAGATTCTTGTTTTCTTTCTTCCCAAATCTAGTAGGCAATATCATCTCACTAAACATGCAGTGCTGCTGTGGCTTGGTGGTTGACTGTCAAAGCAAGTGTCCTTGCAGAACATTCTTGGGCAATGTTAAAATATCTGGCTGCAATTTTCTATCAGTGATAAAAACATCATGTAAATGCAGAGCTGACTTAGTGGTTTTGGTTCAGAAAGTAAGAAGTGCTGTGTTTCATTTCATATTTTTAACTTGCAAAGACAGCTGTAGTTAGATATAAAAAGAAACACTCTGGAGGTCATTTATGAAAAATCATATCCTCTGTTGTGAAACTTTTACACCAGACTTGGTCATGTTTGCCAAGAGCCATCCTGGTCAGCTCTGCTTTGAAGCTGCCATAGCCCAAAGCTGCAAAGATCTTATGGTTTGTGCTGGGCCCCTCTCTGAGGATGTGCCATGTCTATTTATTGTGTGCCTGTGATGCCTGGTGTATTCTTGGTGGGGTCCACTGAATAGTGTACTAAGGCATCCTGCTGTGTCCTGTGTGGGTCTTTCAGCAAAGATCAATGTGGCCCCAAAACTGATATTCTGTGATGGGCTATGCTAGTAGAGTCTTCCTTACCTCTATGTCTTGTAGATGTCCCCAGTGCACAGGTTGCTCTCCATAAAGCACTTGTGAGCATGGGGGCTGTGTTTCTGCCCTGCTGTCTGGGGCTGGCCCTGTCAGTGTACTGGAACGTTTCTAAAATCTTCTCTTCCCCCTTCTTGTCCTCAGACCTCAACAGCAACGGGTTCATCTGTGACTATGAGTTGCACGAGCTCTTCAAGGAAGCCAACTTGCCTCTCCCTGGGTACAAAGTGAGAGAGATCATCCAGAAGCTCATGATTAACAGTGACAAGAATAAAGATGGGAAGATTAGTTTTGAAGAGTTTGTTTATGTAAGTGGTATTTCTGAATTTCCAGCTGCCTGGGGGACCTCTTTTGGACAAAGCTAAGGAAGGGGATAGAAGAAGCTGAACATGGCTTCTTAGCCACTTACTCTAATCCTTGTTTGTTTTGGGTTTTGTTTTTTTTTTTTTCTTCCTACAAACTCATCACTTCTGAGCACATCACTGCTATGTAAAAATCAGTTCTTTTTACAGATCGCTGCATATGATCAGTCTTTTGTGCTGTCAGTGCCTTTAGATTTGGACAGAGGTGAACTAACTGGTGTTTAAACAGAAAAACAAAAAGAATCCACGTGCTCTTCCTATATGAAAACTTTTTTGAAGGCCAAAAGACCATTTCCACATGAGTTGACAGCTGGAAAAAAGTCTTCCAGTTCTCCAGCTTACAGTATTGATTGGAAGCTACTCTTGTTTTTCCAAACACATAGATGAATGCTTTTTTTTCCCAGTGAAGCTGTATCATTTCTTTTCTGAGGACAAGTATTATA
>JANIJG010004780.1:0-40472 GCA_024611175.1 Megaceryle torquata | reverse complement strand
CACAACACGCCCCCCCAACCAAAACAACACCAAAAAAAAGCACCAACCAACACCCACACCCCCCCCCCAGAAAAAAAAAAAAAAAACAAAACACCCCACATCAAAATAACTTCCAAAAACTGTAGTTAGGAGAATTTTCATCCTGTTCTAGGCTGGGTTTTGTGACTAGCATGTGTGTGTAATGTTTTGCACATTATAAAAAGGGGCTTGGTCACCCAGTCTTTCATTGTCATAACATGATGCTTCAGCTTTGATGCCAACTTCTCAAGCTTGTATCTTTGCCTGGTGTTTTTGTTTGGCCTTGAGACTGAGTTTGGTGAAGAGGAGAAGGTACCTTGTGGGAGCAGAAGTTGTCCTGGTGGAAACTCAGCCTAAGCTAGGTAACTTGAGGGAGGACAAATATATTGAATAGCTCTTTGATGTTTAGACAGATGGTAACCTCTGTGGGAATGTTAATGACCTAAAAATTCACAAGAAAATGGATTTTCTGAGAATCCTCCTGTTGCTTTTGATAATAGGTGCACTAAGTTAGTAAACGAACTTATTTTGCTGCATGCTGAAAACAGAAGGCATCCAGGGCTGCTGAAGGCCAGCTGCCTTCTATGCATAGGGTTTCCTTTTGTGTTTTTTGGGTTTGATTTACTTTTCAAATATAAGTGAAGTAATATAGTGGAGAACTGGATCAGCCTGGAATTTTGGTAACTCTGTAACAGTACACAGAAGAGGTTTAGTAGGCTTCCCATTACCTTTCATTGATTTTCTTTTTTTTTTTTTTTCCTTTCCTTTAGCTTCAGATTTTATGTTTAATTCTTTCCCTAGATTCATTTAATTCAGGTCTTCAGGTGAAGACTGAGCTGAGTAGGACGTAGCTCATAATATAAAGTAAAAACTTAACCATGTTTTCTGTTGGCTAAGTCATTGCACTCATGTGCCCCCCACTGAGCTCTCAGTGTTTGTGCTTTTTTTGTGGCAGGTGGGGTTGTTGTGATGTTTTTGCTAGCAGTAGTACACCTTTACAATAGGAAGAAACATGTTGTCTTACTAGAATCCACAGTGGATATTAACGGAGCAATGAGTCTTCGCCAGTTTGGTGACTGCGCTGTGAATAATTCATGTGCTCTTTTTGCTCCAGCAGCAGAGATCAGGAGTGGCTAGTAACATGTTTAAGGTTTCAGGCTTAGCTATTAGTTACAAATACATTCTTGATAACATAAATATTAACTTCTGATTTACACAACCTTGATTTAAAAAAAAACAAACCCACAACACAAAACTAAAAAACCAAATACACAAAACCAAGCAGATCATGAGAGGAAGTGTGCTGTGGTATTGTAACGGTGCATTGAGTTTTGCAGAGATTAAATACTGAACATTGTTAAAATATTTCTTTTTTTTCCTCCTACCAGCAAAATGATCAATCTTTCTGTTCCGGACACGATTGATGAAAGAGCAATTAACAAGAAGAAGCTCACACCATTCATAATTCAGGTATAATACATTTATATACTTTTGCTGAAACTCGTATTGTGATAGAATTAATGAGAACAGCATGGTGGCTCAGGGTATTATTGTGGAACTCTCGAAAGGAGTGAGTTTTATAACTGGTATTTAAATTATAAAAGGCAGTTTTGTACAGCCCATAATTGACAGTGGTTTGGGTACAGTTCAAAGGACAGAAGTGCTAATTTAATGACGAAATGGGTAAAATGGCTGAAATTCTGTGTGCATCTGATACTGCTGTGGTAACTATACACAGCGTTGTCTTTTTAAAACAATGGGATAATTGGCGTTTGCTATCTATTAATCATTTCACAGTATGACATGTTGTTTTTGTGAGATGCCTGGGTATGTGTGTGTATAACATAATGCTTCTCTAGCCTTATTCCTGTTGATGCCTCTAGATGCAGCTAGCTCAGGCTGAAACTAAATACCAGAGGCTGAAATTAAACCCTGGTGTCTTGTTCAGTTCTTATTGATTCAGCCTGCTGCCACCACAGCTCTGTTAAAACTTTGTCCAGAGAGTGGCTGGGACTGTTTCCTCCAAGCTGCTGCTGTTGGAGCAAGGACGAGAAGGAAGTTTCCACTGTCCTGGATGAAAGGCAAAGCAGCATCTCCCCTGGCTGTCTCTCACTTGGCTGTGCTCTTTGTAGGAGAATCTGAACCTGGCATTGAATTCTGCATCTGCCATCGGGTGTCATGTTGTCAATATTGGTGCAGAGGACTTGAGGGAAGGGAAACCCCACCTGGTCCTTGGGCTTCTCTGGCAGATCATTAAGATTGGCTTGTTCGCTGACATTGAGCTCAGCAGAAATGAAGGTAATTGAAACTATAATGATTACTTCTAAAGCATGAACACTGCATGGCCTGTGCTGTTTTCTCAAGCCCCATCGTTGCCTCTTCCCTACTCTTCTCTCTGCTGAAAGGCAGGTACTTGCCTCACAACCCCACTTGCCTGGGTTCACCAGGACATGTGCCAAGCTGAGTGGTCTCCAGCCTGTTTATATCTGTGAAGCAGGTTCAGGTGGGTGGGTTGTGCCAAGCTGGTAACATGTGTCAGCCTTGGAGAACTGGCTGAACACGAGCCTGTAAGTCAAGATGTATCTTGGCTCAAGCCTTATGGTGTGAATCTGCATGTTGCTTCGTTCTGGGCAGGCTTTCCTGGTGTGCTTCACCCATAGCAATGTAATAGTGTTCGGGGGTGGCAAAAGCTGCTTGCATTCTTTTAGGATTATAGACAACTGCACATCCTACCCCCACAGGAAAAAAAAAAAAAAAAAAAAAAAGGGGGTGGGTGTGTGTGTGAACATGTTTGCAGTGACTTGGTTCTCCTAAAATCCTCCTTGATTCTCCTAAAATCCTCCTTCCTGCTGCTGCTGTCAGTGGTGCAACTGAGCTCTCGCTTAATTCCTGGCAGTAGGAGAGCTGTACTGCAGTTCTCCCCCTGTGCACACTTGATCCTGCACAACAGCCTCCAAAATGTAAACTTATCAAACCGTTCAAAGAGCTCTGTTATTCCCTCATGGGCTCCAGAGCACCCACGTGGATGGAGGGGCTTCAGTGTCTTTTATTTAAGCTTCCTAATCATAAAGTGGTAACATTGTTTGGCTTAGTTTGAAAATTCAGGGCAAGGGAAGCACTGGCCAGCTGAAAGGGTGTTTAACTTGGCGTTTGGTTTGTTTTTTAACAGTGCATATGAAACTGCTTGGAAGCACTTTTTTGTTGAAATAGAAGTATATTTACATTTAGCTTACTGTCATCGGCTTAAAAGACTGTATGTAAAAGAGAATTTTGTTATACAAGAAAACAGAAAACATTTTTTTATACACACTTTTCTGGACCAATCATACTCTTGTCTGTGTACCAAACAGCTCAGGAAAATGCAACTAGAACAGATTATTTTGACTTAATCAGTAGTTGGTATTGTCCCCCTCTTCTCCCCCTGAAATGCTGCTGCAACTCTAATTCTTGCATGCAGGTTTCCCTCTTGAAAATTCTTCCCTTCTGCTCATGAGCATTGTTTTTTTTCCTAGCACTGGCTGCCTTACTTCGTGATGGTGAAAATCTGGAGGACCTTATGAAATTATCACCAGAAGAGCTGCTTCTAAGATGGGCCAACTTCCACTTGGAAAATGCAGGCTGGCACAAAATCAATAACTTCAGCTCAGATATCAAGGTACCTGGCCTGCATGTGCCCAGGAAAAGGCTGTGAGCCAGCCAAGGCCATGTTTGCATGTGTAAATGAGGATTTCGTCCAGACAGGATCTTTCCTAACCTTAATACACTGAGCAGGCTTAGTAGGGGTTTTATGGATGGTATATTTAAGGTACTACAGTGCTGTTCTCTCTTGCCCTGAGGTTGAGCCCAGTGTTTAACTGCTTCCTCCAGTACTGGTAGGATCCTGCTGCAAAGGTGTTACATGTTTTAATCAAGTAGGAAACTGATATGTTCTTAATCTATCTTTTCTTGATGGAAATAATTTTCCAAAGCCATACAGGTCATTTAGGGTAAAGTGCTTAACTGCATCCCTGTAAGAGCATGATTTCTGCACACTCTTGGTAGGTGAAGGCATTTCATCGAAAACATAATGAGCTGGAGAGAGGAAGCGAAACAAGACCTCTTAATCTCTTAGATCTCTTAGTCTCTCACCTTAGATGTAAGGGAACGTGTCTCTTTTCTTATCGCTAGTAAGAAATGAAGGGTCCTGGTCAATGTAGGGGTTTTCGGACACTGGTCTCAACAAGTTTCTGGAGCTTTTTTGCACAGTCAGTGGTTTCAAGGAGGAGAAAGAGGACTAGAGTGTATTCCAGTGGATCCTTGTTAAAGGACTGTTGGGATGGAAAAAAAAAGCCCAGAGCCTCCCCTTTGTGTGTGCATACACACTCATACATGCACACACACGGGCACTCCTACTTCGAACTTGAAAATTACTTACAGCTTTAATAGCTGTTGGCTTGTCTAGCGCAACCCACAGACTGTGAGGATATGCTGAGGTCCTTCTCAGTGCTGAGGATGAAAAGGACTTGTAATGGATGAATAATTACTGTAGCTATTTGCTCCTCCTAATTTGTGACAATCCCCAGCCTCTCTTCTTTAAGCTATTCTAGCTACTGGGCAGGCACAGGATAAGACATTCAGACTTCTTATAATTGGCCCTTTTGCCTGGACTTTGTTTTTGAGACATTTTCATTGTTGCTGTAGCAGGAAGAATGGCCACCTTGTTTAGGGGTTAGGGCTGCCTCAGGGCATCTGGCTGTGGGGGCCATGAGAGCGAGCAGCACAGTGTCACTGCCTCCTCCAGCCACTGAAGAGGAGGAGGCTGTGACAACAGAGCTTGCAGCAAAGGCAACATTCAAACAGTTAAACCCCATAGTTTTATTCTTAAATATTTCTAACCTTTTCCCTTTCTGTTTCCTTTTCTGCTGCCTGGATTT
Source organism: Megaceryle torquata (assembly GCA_024611175.1). Taxonomy (NCBI): domain Eukaryota; kingdom Metazoa; phylum Chordata; class Aves; order Coraciiformes; family Cerylidae; genus Megaceryle; species Megaceryle torquata. The sequence continues at coordinate 35,541 of JANIJG010004780.1, read as the reverse complement.
CTGCCGTTTTGCTCTCTCTTAAGCTTGCAGATTTTGGTAATTCAGTAAAGGTACATAAGCAATTATGCACAGGGACTTGTTAAAGATGAGCCTGAAATGAATTGTTATGGTGTATTCTCTGCTCTGCAGGAGACGTGAATTTTATTTTTCATCCATTTCAGGATTCTAGAGCTTATTTCCATCTCCTCAACCAAATTGCACCTAAAGGGCAGAAAGAAGGAGAGCCTCAGATTGATATTAACATGTCAGGTTTCAATGTAAGTATTCAGCCTATTGAGCCTTCATGCTGTACAACTGTGAACTACCTGTACTTTGTAATTGCCCTATGACATCTAGGTAACCTGGTATCTTAATTTCTAGGAGTGTGTAAAGTGTCAGTGGGCATTTGTGCACCTCTCGGGTATGTAGTAAATGAGTTGTAGTTGCAGGTCTGATCACTACCTGCCAATTAACATAAATGATTCAGAAATCATTTGTGTTTTTTTTCCATTTGGGAGCATGCTGTCTTCTGCTTTTGAACCACCAAGTTCAAAAGGCATAGAAGTTGGAAGGCATATAAAATTGGAAAGCACCATACTAGGTAAACTAGCAAGACAAATCAGGACAATTACATCCACAGCAGCAGGGATTAGTATGCATGCTTCATCCCTTTGTTTGATTAGTGACTGATGCCTAACAAAGTCAGGTGTTGTGAATTTACCCCATGTAGCAGCTGGCAGCTTCCCATCTGCTTTGTAGCCCAATGGTCTTGTCCATTGTATCCCCGGCAGGAAAAGGACGACTTGCGGAGAGCAGAGTACATGCTGCAGCAGGCAGATCGGCTTGGCTGCCGGCAGTTCGTGACACCGGCCGATGTAGTCAGTGGCAATCCCAAACTGAACCTGGCCTTCGTTGCCAACCTGTTCAACAAGTACCCAGCACTTACCAAGCCTGAAAACCAGGACATTGACTGGACCCTACTGGAAGGTGATGGACGTATCAGTCACAAAGTTGGCCATAGGGAATTATTTCAAGTAAACACTTGTGTCACAAGAGGCTGTGCCCAGAGGAGATATTTATATTGAAGTAACAAAGGAATTTGAGGCTTCAGGGCTGCAGTGGTTGTTTACTCACATTGAAGCAGATGAGAAGGGTACTTGACAGCCTGTTCAGCTGCTCCGACCCTTATGTGGATCCCAATCCCATATGATCACTGCTAGCAGCCTGTCAGTCCCTGTGCTAGGGCTGGGAAGTTGGTTTTGCCATTTCCTGCAATGAGCAAGGAACTCATGGCAGAACTGGGATTAGGGCTTTGGCTGCCTGGCTACCAGACAGCGGTTAGCTAACACTCATGAAAGACCATCCTGCTACTTTTTCTTGCAGAAAGTGCTAAAGGTATGCTCTTCTGAGGCCTAGAGAAATCAAACCGAAATCTAAAATTAGATATCAGGGTAACCCTATTCCTTTAAAAAAATTATAGCAGAAAAAAATACCCTTTTTCTGATCAAAAACCAAATTGGTGCTGCTCAAAGGTTCCTGCCTTGCAAGGTGGAAAACCCTGTGCAGCTTTGAGCTTGCAGAAGTTACATGAACCTGTTTTCTCTCATCTAGGAGAGACACGCGAGGAAAGGACTTTCCGCAATTGGATGAACTCTCTTGGTGTGAACCCCCATGTAAATCACCTCTATGGGTAAGCTTTAGGCTCTTGGGAAAGACCCAACTAGATCAGACTAGACATGTGCCCACACTGGAGTCCCGCTGTCCACAGAGCTTGAGAAAGGGTGATGGTAGGGAGTGGGAGATGCTCACTGTATACTCCCTGCAGTCTGTAGCTTAGGGATTTCTGAGCCAGCACTTGGTATACAAGCAGTTGTCTTTAAGGGCTTAAGACTGTTTATTTTCTACTATCTTGTATAAATTGATACCCTGAGATTCCAATCCATTTGGATCTGCTTGAGCAGATAGCTGCATTAGAGTAACTGGAACTAAATTCCTGGTCACCTAGTTTAAGGGCTTAACCAAGACATGAGTTAGGAAAGCAAGATACCCTGGGTGCCTGTAGTCAGCAGAAAGAGGAGGTGGCTACCTTTTGGATTTTAGGTAGCAGCATTCTTCTCTGGATGTGTTGCTGACTACCATGCTAAACCCTGCTAACCCAGCAGCTAGCTGATGTTAAACATGGGACATTTCTCTTGCCCTGAAGACTACAAAATGTTTTGATTAACTTTTATTTTTCTTTTTATGGTTGTTGGAATTGCAACAACCCGTAAAGAGTAATAGTTATTAATGATGTGACAAAGTCAGAATACATTTAAAAGTTCAAACATTATGTTTAATCAATATATTCAACTTTAGTGATCTCCAAGATGCACTGGTAATACTACAACTATATGAAAAGATCAAAGTTCCTGTTGACTGGAATAAGGTTAACAAGCCTCCATACCCTAAACTTGGAGCAAATATGAAAAAGGTAAGCATTTCAAAAGACTTTATAAGAAGCTATGGACACTAATAATTCCTATATGAAGCTTCCAGTCAAGTGAGTGTATTTGTGAGTGATTTTCTGTTTAATGTCTGTTCCTATGTAGCTAGAAAACTGTAACTATGCTGTAGACTTGGGAAAGCATCCAGCTAAATTCTCTCTGGTTGGCATTGGAGGACAGGATCTCAATGATGGAAACCCGACGCTGACACTAGCCTTAGTCTGGCAGTTGATGAGAAGGTAGGACCTGTTTTCAAATGTGTAAAATTGGTGAATGCAGTTTACAGTTTGGGAATTTTTTTGAAGAAAAAAAAAAAAAAGGCACTGGAACAGGTCACCCACAAAAGATTGTAGATTCTCTGTCCTTTCAGAGATACAGCTGGACAAAACTTGGGGCAGAGCTGATCCTCCTGCACAGCAGGCTTCAAAAGAGACCTCCAGAGAACCAGCTGGTGGATCTGAATATCCTGCTGACCAGGATCACCTCTCACCTGCTCAGTTCTGGTCCACATGCAGAAATCCTAAGTGGGAACATTTACACAACTTTTATGTTCTAATTTTTAATTGGAAATTGAGAGAGAAACATTCCAGGACTGCTTTATAACCCCCTTCTCTGGAAGGAGAAACTTCATAAGAGATGAAGTTGATCTTAGCTTTTCTTAGCTGCTTCTTAAAAAAAGGTCTCTGATGATGCAAATACATAATATATAGTTGCATGGTAGCCCCTTATTTGGCATTGGAAATCAGAACGGTAACTTGTAAGTTGATCCACATTTTTAGGTAATGCCTTGCCTCTATGGAGCAAATGGTCAATGGTGGCACAGTTTAAGCAAGTGTCCTGAGCCCAGGCAATTTTTTGAGCTCGTATTAAAGGATTCGAAAGGTTAGAGAGATTAAATGCTTTAACAGAAATCACGCTTCAGATAAGATAGATGATTCTTCATTTTTACTGAAGGAGTTAAAATAGCAGTGCTAAGACACTGAAGACTTTCCAGACTGCCATGGGCTCACATTGCACCCTGGCTGCACATTCACCGGGGCTTTGCCCAGACTCTGTACCTAATCTTGCTCTCTCTGCCGGTTCTCAGGTATACGCTGAATGTCCTCGAGGACCTGGGTGATGGTCAGAAAGCTAATGATGACATTATAGTCAGCTGGGTAAACCAGACCCTGAAAGAAGCTGGCAAGTCCACCTCCATCCAGAACTTCAAGGTGCAGGTTCCTCTCTTGCATCCAAAAGGAGAGGGGTGCCCAAAAAGTACTTCCTCAGCTGGAGCAACATCAGGATTATGTATGAAAAGGGTTTAAACGGGACAGGATTCAGTCTGTGCTGGGAACAAAGTAGCTTCAAATTACCAGAGGGGAGACTTCTTAGGACTTACCACATCAGGGAATAGCAGTAGGGTAAGAGAGCTGATGGGGTGGGGGAGGGGAGGATGGTCACCTCTGGGGCAGAGGTGGGGGCTGAGATGCTGACAAGCATAGGGGCTGGAGCTGATAAACATTTGTAGGTGAATGATGTCCCTTGGACTCTGGTCACCAGGGCAGACCTGCTGCCTGCACATCAGTTACTGTTTCATTTTTTCAGAGCACTACCAGTAAATTGGAGTAATGATCTTGCACTATTACCAAAGGAGCAGCAGCAGTTTGGTTATCTGTGTGGTCCAGCTGGGAATAATCCCTGACACTGCTGCTTTGAAATGGCTTGTTTAAAGCTTTTGTTGCATGTTGCAGAACAGATGAATTGAGCTGAGAATGATGCTTTAAAGATTAGACATTCATTTTTACTTGTCTGTCCCTGTATTCTCTAGGACAAGACTATCAGCACGAGCTTGGCAGTTGTGGATTTAATTGATGCTATACAGCCCGGTTGTATCAACTATGACCTTGTAAAGACTGGTCATCTATCGGAAGATGACAAACAAAATAATGCTAAGTAAGTGTGCCGTCTCAGAAGGTGTTTTGCATTGAAAGAGTGCACCTTCTATGCGCTGGCCTTAAGCTGCAAGGGGTTTTGCCACAGTTTATTGTTGTGGTTTTATTACCGTACCTTTTAGACAGGCAGCGCTTCTTGAAATCTAATTGCTGTCCTTGCCTGTAATGCTGGAGGGAGTAGTTGGCTTGCTTGTCTTTATTTGTTGAGTGGAATTCGGAGCAGCCCAAGCAGTTCTTAGCAATGATTCTCTCTTATTTCTCACCAGTTTGTGCAGGCATATGAAGTGCTGAGCTGGTGGGTGACTCGGTGTTTTGAAATTGAACCCCTTGTGTGTTTCATGTCTCATCATAGGTTTTCAAGTTCAAAGTATGCCTACTAAAACATGCCTTTGAAATGTGTGGTCTGCAACTGTTCTGCAGTGGCAGAATGACAGCAGTTTCTTGCACATAATAGTCTCGCTAATGTAAACATTAGCTGATTAGTCCTTAGTTATGCATGCTGTCAATTAGCCCTAACAAATATTAATTTTTTTTTTTCTTGTTGGCAAAGTGGACTTGACATTCAAAGGTCAATTTCCCTTTAGTGGGGAGAAAGAACACAGCAAAAGATTAAAAAAAAAAAAAATTATAAACCAAATCTGGTGTGATTGGACTGTTGCACATCTTGAATTTTAATAAAGAAGATGCTAGGTAAAATTTTGTTGGGATAGGGCAGGAGCTGACTTGTCAGTTGTTGGTAGCAGTCTCAGTGCTCACCCACTCATTTTTCCATGGTGAATAGGTATGCTGTGTCCATGGCAAGAAGAATTGGTGCCAGAGTTTATGCTCTTCCAGAAGATCTTGTGGAAGTGAAACCGAAGATGGTCATGACTGTGTTTGCCTGCTTGATGGGCAGAGGAATGAAGCGGGTATAAAAGGGTTGATCCATGTAAAGGAAAACAAAACAAAACAAAAACAAGCCACAACAAAATACAGCAAAAACCCAACCTGCCACCCTGGGTGCATGAGTAGCAGATCAGCAGTGACCACATTGAAATGCTGTTGGCCTAGGAACTGTTCAAAGGACTTTGTTTTGCTTTGCAAGACAAACTCTTACCAAAATTCTCAGGGAGAGGAGTTTTAAACAACAGATGTGCTCTTTTCCCAAAGGAAAGTGTAACTTATCAAGAGCTCACAGAAATGCATTCATAACAGACCTGCATCTTGCAATACTGCTCTGGAGCTGTTTTCATTCCATTATTTCAGATACTTGGTGTGTGGGTTTTTTTACCCCTGAGGGCTATAGGTTGGTATGAGTTGTAGTGGAAAAAAATCTGATTTCTATCTGTAATCCAGATTAATTTCTATCATATGATCCAAGCAGTTTGACCACTTCCTTAACTTTGCAAATAAAGCAACAGTACAAGGTAGGACCTGCAGGCCAGCTCACGATGCTGAATGAGTAATGTATCATTTGGAAGATGTATCTTCTGCTGATATTCTCTGAACATGGTGCTTTTTTATACATCTGTTTTGATTACAACTAAAGCATGGCAGTTTTTTCTCTTGCTCCTTATAAAAAGGGGTGTTTTTTTGACTATTTTGTTTTGTGTTTTGGTTTGTTTTTTTCAAGTTATATGAGAATACCACCATCCTTGGACCTCTTGCAGTAACAAGATAATGTTGCTGATGGCATGGTTACATCTGAGAATGGAAGTGAATGCATTTTTGTCTGCGTCTTGGTTCAGTTCTCTGCACCTGGAAAATAATTTTTACAGAAATCTGCATGAAAACTATACATTTTTTTTTTATTTAATACGCTGTTGAATATAAAACCATACTACATTGTGGGGAGATTTTGTGCAGGGAAGAGGCAAGTGTTATAAACAGCAGGGTTCAATAAACTGAACAGCAAGTGTGCTGGAACATAAACCTATTTTTACAGATAAAAGGAAGTGTTGTCGCCAAAGAAGGAAGATGCTGTATCCATAAGATTTAATGTTATCTTGCTTTGGCAAGCTGTTTGCTATATTTTGAGATCATATTGCTATTCCAAGCTATTCAAAGTGATGTAATATGGTGGCAAAGCATTAGTTGAAATAAAAACATTTAAATATGCACTTCTGTCCTTATTTATACTGACTCAGCATGGCAGCCTGTTCTCAGCTGCGTTCTGCTTTGCCTTGGTTGATTGTTTTGGTTTGCTCCAGGTCCACTGATCTGAATCAAGGTGTGCTTGAGGAACTCTACTTTTTTTTTTTTTTTAATAAATTGAAATGGGCACAGGCAGTTCAGTTTTCTGCTGGTGTGAAGGAGCTCTACTGCAATGCTATGCTCCTGAACAGTGCACATGGTTGTACCTCACCTTTCTTTTTAAAGCAAGGATGAAAAAACAAAACAAACAAACAAACAAACAAAAAAAAAAAAACAGAAAGCAACAACCAACAACACCACCAAAAAAACCCAAATAACCCAAAATAAAATAAACACCACAAACACCAAAACCCACAAACTAAAAAAAAAACCAAAAAAGACCAACCAACCAAAAAAGAAACCCCAAAAGAACAAGCTCCTCTTTTTGTGACCTTGTCTTCCACAAGTGACTACATCAGAAGCAGATCATGCTGGAAAGTGATTTCTGTTGAAGGAGGTGTTACATAAATGATCAGAAGCCCAGGGTAAGACTTGCACGGTTTCCCTTTGTTCCCCTCTTGAGGTTTTTCAGGTAATTAAGTGTAATTGTATTGGGAAAATTTGGGACCTGCACCAGTCTGCTTTGGCAGCATGGTGGGATGATGGTTTTGTCTGTAGGTCCCCAGTGGTGCAGGTAATGCACTGATGAATGCAACCCCATGGTGCAGCTGAAGCTGCTACCCAGTGAGAGCTTTTTGGTGGCCAGATGCATGGGTCAGCTGTGCAGTAGCAGGCAGTGAATATCTCCAACACAGGAGTGACAGGAAAGCCTGGGACTGGGTCCCATCTAGAGTCAAGTGCTCCAAATATAAACTGCTGTACTGGGAGCATTGCCTCTGGGGTGAGTGGGGACCGACCTTGCATGTATCATAGTGCCAAGTGAGCTGCTCAGGGGCAGGAGGCCAGGGGAGCATGGGGCCAGTGCAGCATGAAGGATGGGGAGTCACTAGCACCTGAAAAACATTGACAGCCATGACGTTTTGGAAATTGCAAGTTTGGAACAGCAGACAGCAGGGATTCAGATTTTGGGGGGAAGTTTTAGCCCTTAAGTTATTTTCTTATTTGCCTTCCTTGCTTGGTTTGAAAATAGTGGTCAGAGTGATTTGTTGCCTTCTCCTCAGCCCCTCTTCCTCATTCATAAATCTTCCATTGTAGCTGGTGCTTTGGGGCTGCAGTGCCCATGTGCCATTTTTCCTCATCTTTTAACAGCTTAGAGGCAAATCTACTATTAGGTGCTTGTCCTTCAAAGAGTGCTGAGAGACTGGCCCTGCTGGGAGCACAGCAGGGAGTGCTCCATTAAAAGCAAAAAAAGAACACGTTTATTTGAAGCAGCAGCTGCTTCTGTTCTGTTATGCCTCAGATAAGCTTCAGAGATGAAAGTTATGAGCACTAGTTGAGTCTTAGGGACTTATTTTTCTATGTGTAGGAGATGAAAACAGGGCAGATGAAAGGGAGGAATTTGGCAGGGATCTGGGGAGTGACTGGTGCACCTAAGAGGAGATGTGCAGATGTCCTGCCTGCTGCGGGGATCAGGGCATGGGATGTGATGGCACAGGCTAGGAGCACTCACTGCTCAGAGAATGCTGGGAGTGTCAGCAAACCCCCTTGGTGGTTTATTGCACGAAGCCTTGTGTACAGCCAGCTGGGAACTTTCCACTGGTACATTTTTTCATAGGAAAATATGTAAACAAAACTTCCCACAGGAAATTGTGTATGTTTTCACTGAAGATGAAGCGATATACCATAAGTAGTTGTATCCATCCTACTGAAACATTAGTCTAGTGATCTATAGCACTGGCTGGAGGTGTGGCATAATTAAGGTCAAAATTCTTAGACTTTGGAAGTGACCACATGCATCTTGTCCTTTCTTGTCTCTTTTGCCTCCTGGTACTAGGTTAAAGGCAGAAAAAATGGATATTCTGACAGCTACTGAATTTAAAGAATCTTCTCATGCTGGATGTATTAAGAAATAGACTAACTCAAAGAAAAGTTTTGAGGCAAAGCAAAGCAGAGATCTCATGGTGAAGGTCCAGGGCAGGCAGGATAAACCTGTGCTTTCTCAAAAGAGAGCCTCAGGCAAGCAAGCTTTCAAAATAGTTTCTGTTTCGTCAAACACTCCTAAAAGTTTCCGACAGGAGTTAGAGATGTAAACTATAGCACATCTCTTTGTTCCTGTGACCTTTTTTTGCTCTTTCATATTAAATTATTTGTTTTTATTTATTCAGTTACTTGATTTTGTTTGTTCAGTTACATGCTTTTTTTCCCAATATTTTTTTTTAGCAGTGTCAGCTCTGTTCATGCTGAACTTTTTAATTTTTTTTTTTTAACCAGTCAAGCTTGCTGCTGCGTTTATAAGTGTCCTTGATCTCAAGGATCTCTTTAAATGTCTTTCCAAGCTCAGACTGCATATTCAGGGCCAGTGTTTTTTGGTGAGAGTTTTTCCTGTATTCCTTGCAAGTTTCATTTTTTTGTGGGTACAAAACATAGCCGCGTGTTCTTCCCAATCATGCTGTGTGCATCTTCACTATTTCTACTGCTGCTTCATCGGAGCACAGAAGCTTTAGTCACACTCCAGTGTTTAACCAGGTGGTGGCGTAGAAGTGAAAGAATATATTCTGCAAGCACCCAGAGAAGACAAAACTCTCCTTCTTTATACTGAAAAATATAAATTGGTAGGAAAAAAAAAAAAAGGTAAGTTTATAGGGACTTTTAAAAATTGCTGAGGTGGATGTTTCCTACTTGTTTTTTACTTCTGCCTTTTTCTTTTGCAGGTAACTAGCGACGTGGAATGCAAAAGCAAGAAACAAACTGCAGATTTTTTTCCACTAGCTTCCCAAGGATGAGGAAAGTGAGGATGGTGCTGAATGGACAAAAAAATGGTGAAACAGCAGAAACAAATTGTAAGCAAAAAAATATCAACTATTGAATACTTTGCACATCTTTAATAACAAATCCGATAACCAGGAAGGTGCAATGTGTGTGACTTTTGTTGTTTGGTCTCAGTTTACCCCTTCATTGGTGCAACAGCAAGGGTTTGTCTTATTCTGCACTCAGTGGCAGGTTTCCCATGTTAAAATGTGCTGGTTGAGTGTCTTCAGCAACAAGTAAAGATTTATTTCTCTCTTATCTATTATCAGCTTGGGATAATTCTTCTAAGGACACAGACAAATGGAGGTTCCATCCAAAGGGAACAGGACAAGCTTGAGAAGTGGGCCCATGTGAACCTCATGAGGCTCAACAAGGCCAAGTACAAGGTCCTGCACCTGAGTCAGGGCAATTGCTGGTATCAGTACAGGTTGGGAGGATTGAAAGCAGTCCTGCGGAGAAGGATTTGGGGGTCCTGGTGGATGAAAAGTTGGACATGAGCTGGCACTTGCAGCCCACAGTGCTGACTTTTTCCTGGGCTGCATAACAAGAAGTGTGGCGAGAAGCTCAAAGGAGGTGATTCTGCCCCTCTACTCCACTCTGGCAAGACCTCACCCGGGGTACTGTGTCCAGCTATGGAGTCCTTAGCACAGGAAAGACATGGACCTTTTGGAGCAGGTCCAGGGGAGAGTTGAAAAATGATCAGAGCAGTGCAACACCTCTCCTGTGATGACAAGCTGAGAGAGCTTGGGTTGTTCAACCTGGAGAAGAGCAGGCTCCAGGGAGAACTTACTGTGGCCTTTCAATACTTAAAGGGGGCCTGTAAGAAATATGGGGACAGTCTTTTTAGCAGAGCCTGTTGCGACAGGACAAGGGATAATGGTTTTAAAAGAAATAAGGTAGATTTAGACTAGATATAAGGAAGGCTTTTTTTTTATTATTAGAGTGGATAAACACTGGAACATGTTGCCCAGAGAAGTGGTAGATTCCCCCTCTCTGGAAACATTCAAATTTAGGATGAACATTACTCTGAGAAACCTGATGTAGTTGTTGATGTCAGTTGGACTAGATGACCTTTAAAGGTCCCTTCCAACAAAAAACTGTTTAATGATTCTGTACTAGCTTGAGAAAGGCTGTAGCTTTGAACCTGTGCTCCTGAAACTTGCATGACTTCTCTGCATTGGTGTGCCACCATGGGACACTTGTTTGCCAATTAACCAAAACTGAGAGGGATGTTTGGAGCAGCTGTGCAGAGGTTGGTGAGTGAGGAGCAGGGGGATGATGAGGATGAAGATGAGAATGTGATCAGTATTTGATCACTGAAGAGGGAGGGGTGGTTTAACAATGGCTCTTATACTGTAAGTGAAGTTCATCCCTGGCGATGTGGCTGCTCATTGCTTTGATGCAGCACGAAAATGGTATGAGGGCTTTCTAGTGGAGCATCACATAGTCTGCAGCAGGATTTGGGCTGTTTTTAATATACCTGCAGAAACGGAAAATTCCCTTTGGGAAGATGGAGAAGGCTAATCTGTGTGAGGAAGGAAAGAAAGGTGAACACTGCTGTGACTGAGGCATCATGATCACCTGTCAGTGTCTCCCAGTAGCTGGAAGAAGGTAGCTCAGGGGTATGGCACTGGTGTGATGCCATGCCAGAGCTCATGAACAAAATGCAGGGCCACAAAACTCATACAGGTCTTCCCTGAGACAGTAAGTGCAGGCCTGTGTTAGCTGAGGCTCAGTACTGTGAGGAGCAGCTGAGTGATAAAATGTTTTAATTTGTGGCATTTTCACCCCCTCTGCCAACACTGTCTTAGTATTCTAACAGCAAAGCACCTCATGTGCCAGCTGTAGGAAGCTACTGCATGTTCACAGAGATACTGATGGACTGAGTCTTTTCTATGGACTCTGGATGTGCTGGAACACTTGCAATTTATTCCTCCTTCAGCAGTACTCACAGCATCCCCGGTGCAGGCTGAGCACAGGGAGGCAGCTCTTCCCCAAGAGATCACATGTGCCTGCGGTCAACTGGGAAACAGGAAGGACAGGAGCTGTGGTAGGGTCACACTTCCCATCCCACATCACCCAGCACAAGCCCCAGCCCTGAACCTGCTAATGTGAGCTTCTCTGCATGTAAACATTTACATTGAATTCTGATATTAGCATTTCAGGTTTGAGCATTGCTCATGAATGAAAGCATATATTTCTATATAATAAAATCCTTCTATTTCCATACAAAATCCACCTGTAAGGAAAACCATTGTTCACAAACAAAGAGCGAGAAAATAAGTATATATATTTAATCACTGTCAAAATATGGCTACAGAGATGTCCCATCTTCTCACAAAATGCCATGTGTGGTAGAGAAGTACCAACAGGATGATCTTGCTGGAGAGAGCTGAGGGTCCAGGAGCCATGCTAGTACTGGCCACCCTGCACTTGTCTTCACTTGCCAGGTCAGGTGTCACTGTGCAGTCTGTCAGGTCCCCTGGACCAATGACATTGAGTGTTGTCACGTTGTTAGGGCCCAGGAAGGCACAGTGCAGCCCCTCGATCACTCCCCTGTGTGTTGCAGTCGACTGCCAGAACCAAAGCATCTTGCAGTCACATTTCCATGGGTTGTGGGATAAAAACACATACTTCAGTTTTGGCAGTTCAGCAAACAAGTGGATGGGGAGGGAACTGAGGTTGTTCTTGCTTAGGTGAAGGAAGTGCAGCTTGTTTAGGTGTGAGAAGGCAGAGTCTGAGATCAAGGAGATTTGGTTGTTGTTCAGATACAAATTTCTCAAGTTCAGTAGATGTCTGAAAGTGCAGTGGACAGCAGTAATTCTGTTGGCTTCAAGGTGCATGGTCTTGAGCTGGATCAACCCGTCGAAAAGCTGATTAGGCAAATTGGCGATGAAGTTGTGCCCTAAATTTAACATGCCCAATCTGAGAAGCTTTGTAAAAGCGCCATTTTGAATGATCCATATCCGATTCTTCCTGAGATTCAAATCGTACAGGGTTTCCAGGTCCTTCAGGGAATCTCTACCAATGGCTTCTATGTGATTGCCCTCCAGGGACAGCCTTGTGAGGCTGGAGAGGTTCTTAAAGGCTTGTGGGATGTACCGCATGTTATTGGAGGCCAAATCAAGTCTTTCTAAAGAAGGCAGATGTGAAAATAGAAGTGGATGGATTTCAAAGATATTGCAGTGGGACAAATCTAGGCTGATGAGGTTTAATAATCCTCTGAAAGTATTTGCATGAAGGTAGGTGAGGCGTGAGTTCCTGCTGAGGTGCAGCTCTCGAAGCTTGCTAAGAGCGTGGAATGTCCCTGGGGACAAGAAAGTCAGATTGTTTCCATCTAGCCAGAGGCTGTGAAGGAAAGTCAGGTTTCTGAAGGTGTTGGTGGTGAGAATCCGCAAATAATTATTGGAGAGGTTTAGAGAGATTGTGGATGCTGCTATTTCTCCAGGGAGGGCTCTCAATCCAGCTCTGTTACAGTGGATAATCTCTTCACGTGCACATTTGCACATGCTTGGGCATGAATTAGAGATATTCAGACTCAGCCCAGCCTTTGCTGTGCAAGTAAATATAAATATAACAAGAAAGAACATGATCAGCCACAAGTCAGCCACTGCATCTAATACCTGATGGATAGTAGAGAAGGAGGCAAGAAAAAGAGCAAGTACCTTTTGGATAGGTGAACCGCCAGCATTGCAGGGTCGGTTGGGCTGTGCTCTTAGTTCACAGTGAAAATAAATTAGCTGGTTCTTCCTGCTGCAGACCAATGGGGATCAAGTCTTTAGGCAGATAAAAGCTGATTAAGGGCTGCCCTTCTCTGAAGAGCATTATTGAGAGGTAGGGAGATTTCTTGGCTGAGTGTCATGGCCTGACAGTAAGTTTTTTCCCACCTCCTGCACCCTGCAAAGATCAGCAGGTAACAGAGTTCTGTCAGGATCTGCCTACGAGTGGCTTCTGCTCCTGGGTTGATCACTGTTTTCATGATCTGCTTGGCAATTTGCTCAAAACCCCCTGTGTTTTGGGGGAGGATTTTTGTACTTTTTGCCAGTTAGGGCTTCAGCAAAGGCAGCTAAGAGAGGCTCTGCCATCCTGGTGTGAGATGGGGGCTCTCGCCCTGCCGTGGCAGCACACACTGACAGGTGCTCTGGGCTCAGAGTGCAATCTAGGTGCCAAAGAAAGCAGAATTGTGACTGAGCCCTGAGTACAGACAGCCCTGTTGATGTCTGTGACTCCTCTGCAGTAAAACAGGAGACTGTCAGGAGCTGTGAAAGCCTCATGCTCCCTGCCAGGTAGAAATGTGCAGGGCAGTGCTGGGTCCTGGTGAAGCTTCTTCTTGGAATAAGCCCTGAGCCACTAGTGAGTGGTTAAAGATGATGCCCATGGGTAAAATGCACAGTGCCTCAAGGGCATGCTGCCCTTCCCAGGGTGCTGCCTGTCTCTAGCAGGTCTCAAGATGCCACTGAGCAGCTGGAGCTGGGCTTGGGTCCCTAAAAGCCCATGTCCTTGGGCCTCTTCCTGTTTTTTATCTTATATCCAGAGTGCAGAGGAAAAAGGCAGCTGAGGGGCTGATTGATACACTCAGCAATCAGCAATCTGCAGGCTGATTACTTTGCTTACAACCAAGAGAACTAGACTTGGGCCTTGCAGCAGGGCAACCAGTGACAAGGTTGTTGCTCTTGGGTTTTCTCACTCTTTTTTGTTTCCCCCCCCCACTTCTCTCTGCTGGAGTTCTCATGTTTTTTATGTATTTGAAGCACCTTCTCTGGCCCACTCCCTTCAGGTGCTTTTCCCTGCTCTTTATTTCTTGGTCTGTCTCACCTTTTTTCTTCTTCATGCTTTACAGATCTGGGTGTCTTTTCTCCCCCCATTCCACCAGCTCTGTCCAGACAGTGGCTAAAAATCCAAATATATGATATGCCCAATAGTAAGCAGGAATTAGACAAGTTTTCTTGGCAGAAGCAGATTAAGTTTCCGGTGCTGTTTCCCTCTGTTGGCTTCAGATAGTTCTGTTTTTTCATGAAATTTTCAAGCAACAACCCCTCAAAGAACAGCTTCTCCCTGAAAGCTTGGCTGGGATGGCTGCATTGTGCAATGGAGACCATCTTCCAACTGTAAACAGCATCCTTTATTTAGTTAGGTTTGCCATAGTGTTACTATAGTGTTACAGAGCTTGTCCTGGGAGCCCTGGAGGAAAGTGGAAGTGTGTGCTACTCCCCCCATCCAGCCACTCATGTTTAGGGCCATGCAGAAAGTTTTGGTAGGTGAATCTACTTTTCTATATTCCTGGCTCAGCTGGCACTGCTCCTTTGAGGATATCACTTTGGAGGGATGTCCTGCTTCTGGGATCTCCACAGATTCACTTGCCTCCTTCTGCAGCACAGTTATGAATAACCATTGCTCCACAACTTTGCCTGTGCATCCCTGAGAAGAGACAGGTGTCTGCTGATCTTTGTGCAGGATGAGTGAGCGGCTCTGTGTCTGTGTCTCACCTCTAGATGAAGTTTTGTAGCTCAGGATGAAGAAGATGGATCACTTTTTGTGGTGTCCTTTTTATTCTGTGCAAGCTTTATTTCTGGTTGTAATTCCAGCAGTGTTGCTATGTTATAGCCCTTATTTAAGCCTGGTGCTCTCTCTAATTCTCCTTGATTTCATATTGGAAAATTTCAGAGGCCAAAACTATGCAACTCTTAAAGTTTGTTGCCAAATCTTGCTTAACTTTACTAAAACAAGACCACACAGCTGCAGAATGTTTCCTTGCTTCAGAACCTGTAGGCCCAAGGAAGCCCATAAGGATCAAAATAACCACATTTTTACACCGTGTCAGGAAGGTTCGAAAATTCCAGCCACTCCCTGGAATGATTCCACCAAGCATGAGGGGTGGCAGCTGCCTTGCCAGGATTTTGGCTGTGGCTGCTGCATGAGCCACACTTACTGATGGCAGCTCTGGTTGCAGCTGCCCTTAGGGTGTAAGCAGCTCAGGGGTATGCCATCAGTCAACACCGTGGAGAACCAAACCTTTGCTGAGGGCTGAGTATTGATCCAAGGTAATGATCACAGGTATATCTCATGCTTGCTCAGTGCTCCTTTGAAAGAAGTGATCAGCACTGACTGTCCAGCTTTAGCTTCCTGAGCATCGTTGCTGCCGTCAGCAGTAGCCAGTCACTACCACATCAGATGCTGCAGAGACAAGGTAAAAACATGGTCCTTGAGAAGAAAAAACACATTATTTTTCTCTCTAGCTACTTTTTGTGGCCCATTCTGTTATGAGCATCTGTTCCTTGTGCTCCATGTGCAGGGAGTTTGGTTGTCTTGCTGCATCTGCTAGGAGGGTTTTCTGCAGTGTAATGTGTTTTGGCAGAGGTGGCTCATCCTTCTGGCTTTAATGGAAAGGCTGAGCCACTGTGGGTCTTCTGTTGAAATGTATTCCACCCATTGCAAGACCATGATTGTGTTTTGTCTTGACTTCAGTCACTGATTTATCTGACATTTGGGATTTATAGCTCAGCACACCCACTTCAGAAATTGTTTGTAGCTGATGTCAAGAACCTTGCCTAATACTGTAGATTTTAAGGAGTTGTATTCTCTGCCTACCAGAGAGTTTAAAGAAAGCAAACCTTGCTCCATTAACTCACTAGACCAGCAAGACCATCCCAAAGCAGACATTTGGACTGCTTTTATCAAACCTCAACCTGCAAAGGTGGCATAAGCAGAATCACTTAATAGCTTTGTAGATGAGAAGAAGGATTAATTATGTTGGAATACACAAGTCTCAGGAATATCCTGCAAAACTTTATCTCAAAATTTTTTGGTATGTAAGAGAAATTCCTGATGGAGAAACACTTAAAAAGTGATACATGATGCTTGCAGTGAGTGTAGTTCAAAACAGCAATGGAAGGAATATTTTTATTTTTAAAGGATCTCTAGAAAAGAGATCTAGAAAAGTGTTCTGTAGCTCTATAAAGCAGAGTCCTAGCTTTTCCTAAAAAATCACTTTGAGACCCTAAAAAGCAAGGTGAAGTATGCTCCCAGATCCTTTAAATGATGGGTTATATACAGATATATTAATACTAATAAAGTAGATGGGAGGGAGCTCTCTCCCACAAGCTGTGGTCATCAGGGTCTTGAGTTCTGCTGCTCATCACAGCAACTGGTCTGTGAGAAGCAAGCAGAAGAAAATTACTTGTGATGAAAAATGATTCTTTCTGAATACTGAATGTGGGTTCCCACTGTGATCTGGCTGAGCAGGTCTCAATCACTGAAATGCTTTACTTCATCCACAGCAGCATCAGTGGGATTTTGGCTCTATGCCAATTGTGGGCAAGCCCTGGAACTTGATGGTTAATCTTTATCTGGGACCATGGCTCAGAGCTGTGCAGCAGTTGGGAGCGGAGCTCTGGCCAAGTCCTGTGGCCTTCATCAAGGCCAGGCAAGCTGCAGTGCTCCCCTCGAGAGCAGGCATCAGTGCCAGGGCGCATATGCACTTGCTACCTTTAATAGGAATGGGTGCAGCATATTTTCAAAGTCACTTATGTGCTTGTTTTCTTTACTACTTTTAGCAACTTGTAAAATACTTACAGCAAATTATTTGAACAAACAATGTCATGGAGGATGACCTCAGTCTTGGCAGTGCTATCGGCTAGACACATCTCATAGAAGAAATGGTTTTGAAAAGCCTTCTGCATGCTGAATGTGAAAAGGGCATCCCTCTTCCCTCCAAAGTACCTCTGCCATACTCCAGACACTAAACTGCTTCAAAAACTGACTTCTTCCAGCATGGAAGGTCCATTGAATGGGACCAGAGCTCTCTGATACTGTAGTCTGATGGCTCCTGGCTTGGTGGCCCTTGTGTTCACCACTGTGCTTCTGTGAAGTGGAAAAGCAGAGCTTTCGCAGGCCTGGTCAGTGCTTCCACGTGAAATGTGGAAGGGCACTGGGATATGGTTTAGTGCTTAGGGATATGGTTTAGTTGAGGTCTTGTCAGTGTTAGGTTAATGATTGGACTAGATGATCTTAAAGGTCTTTTCCAGTCTAGGAAATTCTGTGATTTTGTGAAATCGTGGCTCCAGGAGGGTAAGACAAACACTGACCAAAGTCTTCCCTTTAAAAATGATGGTAGTTCTCTCTTCCAGCCAAAACAGTGGATTTGCAGACACCATTGTCAGAACTAATCATGCTTCACAGGTATGTGAGTCAGTGTTAAGACCCAGCAAGGTCAGACAAAATACATGGATGCTGGGTGTGAGCAGAACTCACTGTTTCAGCCATCAGTTTTCAACTGGTCACTGCTCACAACTGCTGGCCTCCCTAAGGCGCCTAAAAGGGTGTGAGAAAGCAGCCTTTCCCTGCAGCAGTGCTCTGGGTCTGGGGAAGGACGAGGCAGATACTCCAATCTTACTTGCGAGACTGAGCAATTAATCCCTAAACAAAGCCTTAAATAAACAAATGCAGGAAGGAGGAACACATATAAAAGTTTATGGAGTGTTGGGGAACCCAGCTTGCAGGTGGGATGGCTTTGGGGACATATGCAAAAGGCATCGTGCATGTTTGGCACAATGGAATTCATTTTCCCCCAAACAGTGTGTGGGTGATGGATCCCCAGCTCCTGCCACCAGTCCTGGGACCAGGGAGTCATGGCATCCTGCTGCAAATCAGCACCAAAGGGATCAGAGCCATAGTGACATATGTTGGGTTATGCATCCTGGGAAGCATATGTATGAGAGATATTTTTCCTTCTTGATTTTTCTAATATGAACAAATCAGACCCATGGATATAGTCTGCCTCTGGATCCCACATTGCTATGAGGATTTGTCAGACTGGCAAATTTTTACCTCAAGAGATGGTTCTGACAGTCTGCTGACAAAATCAAATGCACTGTCTGTTTGGCAGTAGTCCATCCCTGACAGCAGCACTTCCCTGCAAAATCCAAGGCCTCGGATTTGCAGTGCATGAATCCTATTTTTATTTATTTTTTAATTGCACAATTGATCAGAAGTTGCTACTTGAATTGTGCATGTGTTTTTGTGTAGGGTTTTTTTTGGTTAGTTTTGGTTTTGTTATTTGGTTGGTTTGGTGTTTTTTATATAAACATTTCTAGTGACCTCTTTAAGTGCATGGGCTTGAGGATAGAAAGGCAAACTTGAGTGCTGTATGTGAACATGCAGCCAAATTTCTTGCTTCTCTTGAATTGTGATTTATTTAAATAAATTTAAATAATTTATATTTATTTATTGGTATAAAAGACATGCATAAAATCCTTCTCAAAATAAATGCCCCAGGAAGCACTAACTCCTCACCAGTTAACATCAAACAGGTCTTCTTGTGGTAAGAAACACAGAATGTCAGAGGTTGGAATGGACCTCTGAAGATCATTGAGTCCAACCCCCCTGCCAGAGCAGGACCAAAACTAGGGCAGATCACTCAGAAATGCATCCAGACAGGTCTTGAAAGTCTCCCGAGAAGGAGACCCTAGCTTTTGTAACTATGCAGATAAATGAAGAGTAAAAAGGCCGAAGACTCTGCCTCTGTGCTGGGGTCTATGTTGGGCTCTGATGCAACAGGTCCATGTGCTGGATTTACAAGCCTGGCTGTGGAAGTTGGACAAACATCCTGCAAGTTCAGGTGGCATTAGCTCAGTTGCAAAACTGCATGGCACAAGATTGGCTTGTGCATGGACTGCTTGGGCACCCATATTGGGTGTAGCTTGTATTCCACAGCCGTTTGTGCACAGGCAATGCTCAGAAATAGTGGGGGGAAGAAAGAAATATTGGGGGAAATGGAAGAGCTTTTATACAGTGGTTGAATGGAGCTTTGGAATGAGAACTTGGAATCAGATAAGGAATCAGATGCATTGAGCACTTGTGAGGGGAAAAATGGGAACTGGATTTGGCAAAGGGCAGCCCACTGTATGCCCCCCATTGTGCCAGGTGCATCAGGCCCATCTCTTGTCTACTAAGAGATATGAACCCAGCACAAAGTTTCAAACAGTTTTGGAGATAGAACAGAATAGGCACAGTCAGTATCTGTGAAGATCAAAAGTGCATCTGGAAAGGAAAACTTTATATTTAAATCTAAATAAATTGGTTTTGTTATCTTTGCAAAATAAACATTCTCGTGCATCTGACTTCCCCTACCTCTGCCTCCCCCCGCTTACAAAGCATGCTGGATATTTGATGGACTGATCAAGATCTTTCTCTGGTTGCTTGTGTGAGGGTCACATACTATTAATAAAAAAGTGAACTAATATGGGTCAGAGTGACATCTCAGGTCACTCACCTAAAAGCCATCAGTCTTCTGACCTGAGGCAGCGTATATACAGGGGGGACTGGTGACAAAAGGTGCATTTCTTCTCCTTTGCATTAGGACATGTGAGCTCTGCAGTTGAACATCTCATATGCACCTACTGACCTGCGTGGTAGATATTTGGTTTGAAAAGGACAGAGCTCTTGCAGCACATCTCTAGAAGGTACATTGTCTGTTTAATGAATCTTGAACAAAACGAGAAGTCTCCTGGTAGTGGCTGTACTATGTGGGACCTGAGTGTAAATCTTAATCTTAAAGCTTACGGGTAAGTTTAGACTTTTTCAGTACCCAAGCTATTATGGATGTTATTATGTTCTTTACAAAATTTCTGTATTTTATGTTGAGTGATGCAAATTTTTCAGTGTGGTTCCAGGGTGTCTCCCCTCCTCCTCTGCCTTTTCCATGACAACCTCAAAGGATGGTAGGGAGGAATGAGTGGGAAAAGGAGGAGGAAGGGAAGCCCCAAAATCAAACTACACATTTATGGAATGGGTGAGTGTGTGCATGAACCTCCCCATGACATGTGTTGCCTAACTCTGGCTGTGACACACAGTGCTTGAGCCTTTGGGACAGATGAGGTCTCCTACGCTGTGCAGTGATTTAATATTGCCCTCTGTCAAGATATCTGTGATGTTTCGATGTTTCTGGTTCATCTGCTCTCAGCATGTCATTTCATTGAGCTCTTTCAGCTTGCTTTCCCTTCCAGTGTTTGCCCCAAGCACAGGCGCTGTGCATGTTTGCAGCCTGACACTGACTGCTTTGTCACTGTGTTTGTGAAGCAGTAAATCAGCTGCATTGTGATAAAGAGAAATGCTGCATGGCATTCCCCTTCTTTAAATAACCCGGCCGACTTTTGCACAGAAAATGCCAAGAGCTGGACTCTCAATATGAGGCAGATAGAGGCAAAAGCTGCCAAGGACTCCTCTCCGTGCCTCTAGTAGTGCTCTCCTCCAGGGGATGTATATGAGTTTGCTGATGAGATTTTCCAGCACTTTCTGCAGCTCCTTCTGGGTCAAAGCCATAGCTGGGCAGAAAGGTGAGTTTGTTCTTCACAGCCTGCTCAGCTCTTGGCTCCTCTGAAGATTCTCTTCTGGATCACCTTGGTATAAGCAGACCTGGTTATAGAGCCTGTGATGTCTGTTGCCACTGGTGTGCTGCGCAGTCCCAGAGCAAGGGCAGGCACCAGGGTTCCAAAACCTTGCTTATCCTCCAGGAGTCCCCTTGGAGATCCTTCTAGGAAGAGGAGGCTGGCACCTGGTGGAGCATATGATGGGAGAAACAGATGTTAAAACTCAGTTTTGTGTGAATTGGAAGCTGGTGTGAGCACACAGCCTTACTTACCTGCTTGCTTTGGTCATGTGCTCCCCCACTTGCAGCCTCAGAGCCAAGCCTGCTCTCTGTCATATGGATTTGTCTTACTGCCCTCCTAGTTTTGAGCACTGTACACGTCTTAGTGGCTTCCAGCAGTGGCTTCCCTGTCCTACTGTTTGGGAGACAGGATTAGACCCCTTACACAGACAGTGCTGGTGTGAATCCTGTGATTTCTTCCACTTTCTGTCTCTGTGTGTTCACATCACAGTCAGCTGTGCCAGGATTAAGAGCCTTTTCCACTCTCAAATGTGTTAGCAGGTGCTGAGACTACACAGAGTGGTGGGAATTGCCCTGTGCTCAGAGATGTATGAATCCTTGTGTGAAGGCTTGTGCGTGTTGCATGAACACCTGGGGGGCAGAAGGGGGTTGCATGTGTGTTTATCCTTCTGGCCCAAGACCTGCAGCAGAAAATCACAGACATATCTGTGGAAATTTCCTTTTTCTTTCTTTATTGCTTTATGTGGATTTTTTTAGTTGTCTTGTTCCTCTCTTCTGATTTACTGCATGTACTCACGTGGCCTTGGAAAGGGGGGTTCTCAAACCATTTTGCTTCCAAAAGGAAAAGAAGCTGGCAGGCATTCATATTTCAGTTCTGGAGTTATGTAGGTTAAAGTCTCCCAGTGGGAAAACGGAAGATATGAGAGAGCAGATTGCAGGGATTGTTACTCGCTAGAAGAAAAACAGCACACGCAATTCTAGAGCTACAACCAGACGAACGTGAGGCTTGAGAGGTATGTTTTCTATCTGCCATTAGAATGCAATTTCCATTGATTTGATTTTATTTGTGATAAAATGCTTCATTGTGTCTTAAGTAATAGTAGGAATGACTAGTTTAGAAGCAGATTCTAAGCTGCCAGTTCTTCATGCAGGGAATGTGTTTCTCAATGAAACCTTGTTCTCAGTAATGTAGCTAAAAGTAATGATGGTGTGGTCCTTCTCTTAGGAGTAAGTCAGATATGTAATTCTTTGTGACTAGTTCTGGGATTTCAGTTTCGGAAGGTTAAAGTGAGGGGTTCAGGACATAAGTGTTACGGGTGAAATGGGGCTCCAGACCCAATCCTGAATCTTCGTCATCCTCAAACAAAGAGCTTTCCTCTGGTTTAAGACCTGTTTGATTACAGAATGTGGGCTTATATCCAGTATTTGAGAGTTTAAATACCAGCTCTGCAGAAATGTGCATTAATATTCTCCTATCGAATTTTCATTGTTAAGACAATATAATTAAAATTTAATGTTTGTCAGTATATTCACAGTAGCATACTGCATATATTGTATTGGGCAAATGTTAAGCTGTGGTACACTAAACTGTTAATGCAGGAAAATACTTCTGAAATGATCAGTTGCCCTCTGCTAAATGAGAGATCATTACCCAACTCTGTTGCCTTGCCTTGGTCAAAATATCTGTTGTTTTTAGGGGCCCTTGAAAATTCTTAAATACCTGGCTGATTCCATAAGGACTTAATTAAAATGGAATTGTTCCGTTATGTAAAATAAAATATTTGGGTATGATATCTTCTTTATAGACTATAAAGTCTTAAAATTTGAAGACTGCCCTGCTTAGAGTACAGACACAAGCTGTTGACAGACCTGTTGTTTAACTCTCCTATTTTAGCTGTTTTGTAGCTACATTTTCTCTTATCGAAACCCAGTCCTGATCTTTATAAATGAATGGTAGATACTACTGTTAAATCCAGTGTCTGCAAGGACTGAGTATTTGACTAGCTATTGCTTGTATCTACATGGAAAATATTTCTTTTACTCTTCTGATTATAAGCTGTCATGAGGGCAGGAGGTGCAGATTTGCTTTGGGAAGGGCTCTGACAGTAAATGACTTTTTTCGAAGACTCTTAATGTCTTTGTATCCAGACCTATGAATTAAAAAAATTCAAAGCTTGCTTTCCTAATAGTCTTGTTAAAAGGCTGCTTTCACCCCTGTGATGTGCCAGGACACCCTCAGGTGTGAGGTACCTGACCCTCACTGATGAGTGCTGCATTTCTACATTACATTAACTGCACAAAGTGCTGGAAATAGTACGAGAAAGCCTACAAAAGAATCACGAGGAGCTTTGGTGCTGCCTTTGGTCACAGAAGTTCCTGAAGTATCTCCAGCTCCTGAGTCAAGAATCTTGCCGCTCTGATGGCCACAGAAAGCACCATCTGTAATCTCAGATAAAAAACAGCTGCTCACTTCTCTGCCAGGCCAATTAAAGAGGGCTGTGACTTCCCTGGGGCTAATTGTGTCCTGTCAGTGGGATGGAGGAAAGGAGTCCAGCAGAGTTGTCTGGTATTTCAGCACTGAGCTTACTGACATAGTTTTAAGTGATTTTTATTTTGTTGTGACTGTGTGATTGCAGAGCTAAGACGACTGCAGAGTGCATGTCTAACACATAGTTTCTGATCTGCAGGTGAGCAATGTGATAGAAAAGTGCCACTAGCACATGAATTTCCTGCAGAACCTCCCTTTCTACCAGGACCAACATGCAGAGCAACTACACCCTGGTCATCACCACCAGAGAAACTCTCCAAGTCCTCTATACAGCACTGACAAACTCATCGGCTGCATTGCGCTTGCCCCCTCCCTGCCCACTTACCTCTTCAGATTATCAGTTTTCACTAATTCCAGCACTCTTCTCTGTGGTTTTTTTTCTGGGGTTGTTTGGCAACATCATGGTGGTTGTGGTGCTTTGTTGTCACAGTGGCCCCAGAACAGTTGCTAATATCTACATTTTCAACCTGGCCATGGCAGATTTGCTGTGCCTTGCCACCCTTCCCTTCTGGGCTACCTACTACGCACAGGGGTATAACTGGCTCTTTGGGTCTGTCATGTGCAAAATATCCAGTTCTGTCTTGTGCTTGAACCTGTTTGCAAGTATATTTTTCATTACATGCATGAGCGTGGACCGTTACCATGCTATTGTGCATCCTATTCGCTCTCAAAGAAGAACTCCAAAACAAGCTTATTTTATAGCATTGTTTGTGTGGGGCCTTGCTTTTTTGTCCTCCCTCCCAAGTTTTTATTTCCGTGACACTCACTACATTGAAAGCTTGGGGGTCAATGCTTGCATTATGGCCTTTCCTCATAAGAATTATGCAAAATGGTCTGTGGCAACAGCCTTCTTGAAAAATGCACTTGGCTTCTTCATCCCCTTGACAGTGATCACCATGTGCTACATCTGCATCAGGAGGCACTTGCTCAAAGCAAAGTTTGGGAAAAACAAGCAGAAGAGGGACAAAGTCCTGAAGCTGGTGGCTGCTGTTGTTGTGGCCTTCTTAATTTCCTGGTTCCCATTCCACATTTTAACATTTTTGGATGCTTTGGCTCATATGGACATCATTAAGAATTGTGATGTGACAGGGATCATTGACACAGTGCTGCCATTCAGCATCTGCATGGCATTTGCCAACAGCTGCATCAACCCTTTGCTGTACTGCTTTATTGGGAACCAGTTCCAGGAGAAGCTCCATCACTTGTTTAAGCGACAAGTTTATCAGTTCAACAGCCATTGAGAGAGCTCTTCTTTGAGGAAAGGCAGCTGCTTCAGAGAAACTGAGACCCCTGCAGGCAGGGAAGGGGGCCCTGAATCCTTGCTGTAGACACTAGAGCATGCTGTGGGTTGATGGCAGTGCAGCTTGCTATCCCTGCAATGGTGACACTCCTCTCTGCCATTCCCTTTGTTCGGTGCCCTTTCATTCATCAGTTGTTTGAAGGAGAACATACATGGGAAATTATTTCTCCTTCCTTTCTACAATGAGCCTGAAAGTTTTACATAGAGGGAAGATTCTGGCAAATAAATATATTGATGGCATTTTAAACATCAGCTTGTGCATGGCTGAGATCAGGTGAATGTTTACTGTAATAAAAAGACAAAATATATGAAAGAAACATCGCTCAATAGCTACAATTGCATATTACAAATGAGTATTATACACAAAGCTGATTTTCTAAAAGAGATGCTCACCAGAGAATGTATAAATAAAGTTGTACAGATACTTCTGTACTTTTAGAAAATATTTGGTGTGGGGTTTTTTTTGTTTTCTGTTTTTTTCTTTAAGTATATGACTTGAGATGTCATATGTAAAATCTATCAAATATACCTCCTGCTTGCTTAGGCCTGGAATCCTGGTTCTGCAAGCTGATAGGGAGAGTTTGGGGCTGGGGGTGAGAAGTACAACAACATGCATGTTTTAATATCTTTCTTGTAGCAGGTAACAGGTTCACAGGCCAGATGGTCCTTTACTTTGGTTCAGTGTGGACACTTTTGACAGTAATGCCCCAGGAACTGAACACAGTATGTCCGACTGCTACAAGAGCATTTTGACTTGCACACACTGTCCAGCACCCCTTAGGGAAAGGACTTGCTGATTTTCTAGACTTTTTGTATTTTAAATGTCAATTACTACTGTAATTTTGTGGTACTGTGTACAGAAAGCCTAAGTGACTCTTTCTTGACACTCAGAAGAAGAACACTCCTAAGACTTACCCGTATCTCAGTATGGGAGTTTACTCATTTGTAAAGAAAAGAACCTGTGGGGATGGAAGTTTTTGGCAAATACCGATTCTATTTGGAGGTGGCTTTTGATCGTTATCTGAGATTTTCTTTTGCTGGAGAGACTCTGGTCCTTTTGGACCCTTCAGAAATTATTGTTTGACAGGCTCAATCAGAGGGATCTGGTAGCACCTTGCTCAACTGCCAGGAGACTGTCCACAGGTTGAGTGACCCAGGATGATCAAAAGATTGTTAGCTTCAAGGAATTCCCTCTGACAATTTACTCTTTAGGTTTGCATTGGCAGTTTTGGGTCCATGGGTCAGAAATTATACCTGCTGGTTGGGTAGCCAAGAGTCTCACCTCCCTGGAAGTCCCAATACTTGCAGGTGCCTGGAAGCCATGGAAACCTGGTGTAATATCTGTCCTTCACTGTTAAGCGAGGGTAAATTTCTTCACTGGTGCCCATGAAAATGGAATTATGCAAGATGAAAAGTTTGTGCAGAACTTGGCAAAACGGTGGCTTGACTACAAATAACCCCTTCTCTCTGTCATGATCTGGTGTTCTGTGATGGAGTGTGTAGCTGGAGAGATGCTGGTCCCAGAAAGTGGAAGAACTGCTAATGCATCTCCCCTGGAATGTTTTTGTTGTAAATGTTCTGAGTAGCTAATAGTGTTTAGGGCATTGGATATTTCTGGAAGGACAAACTGTTAATTGCTTAGCAATGAACACAACAACCCAGTCATGCTACAGCAAAACAAGTCATCATACTAAGAAAATTACTAGGTATTCAAAGTGGCAGGCTCAGAGGAGGATTAATAAGAGGTTGTGGAGGCTTTTTACCTTTGCTGCAATACAGGGCAGTAATGAACACAACTGCGCCATTAATTACCAGCTTTGTAGTCCCAAACCAAAAGTTAAACTACATCAACTGACTCCAGTGGTACCTGTTCTTCAGCTATATCCATCCTGGGCATGAGCACAGACTGCACTTTTTCTACATGTCAGTTTGGACCTGCTCAAAAATACAAATTTTTATCAACTATCATCCCTTCTTCCCGATACACAGACCTATGCAGATAGGACAATACTACAGGAATCTGAAATCCAGCTCCAGTTGTGCTTACACCTGGGAAAGGCTGAAAAAAATGAGGACAAAGATTTCCTGAGGCAAGAACAGTGATGCATCATCTCCCACTGCTGCAGCTGGAAGGCAGGTGTTAATGACCACTTCCTGGGGCTGAGGCAGCTGCATTCAATGTTATTCTCCTAGAATCAGAGAAACAAAACAAACCAAAAAAACCCAGTATTAAATGGGAGGCAAAACCAAGAGGTCAGAAAAAATCTTTCTTTGAAAATGTAGTATCAAATGAAGACTACATTGAAGGTCATATTCTGTAGGAGTGACAAACCAAGTGACCCAGTGAGCTTGGCAGTGAAACATTTCTGATAGATCTGCCTTGTACCTCTAATAGGTCACAAGTTTGAGTTGTGTGGTTAAACCTGAGTTGGAAGTGAGGGTAGGTGCTGGATCAAGGGGTTTCCTTCATTTTTAGGGCAAATTGAATGTTGAGCTCTATTAGTTCTTCCATCATGCTCAAGTTTCTCATGGGGTTTTTCAGGGTTTTTTAAAGGAAAATGTGTGGGCTTTTTCATCACGTTGTTTATTTTTCAGGATTTTCTGCAAAAGAATGGGGACCAAAAATTAAGTAGGTTTTTTTTTCCTTGCAAATTTAGAAGCTACATTTTTCTTTTCAGGAGAATATGTTGCTGATATTTGTGAATGATAATAATAGTTGTGCAATCCTACAACGTCTCTCTGTCAGACCCCAATTCACCCTCCCACCCTGGTCCTTTTCAAGTCTTGTGTTCCCTTAGTAACTCCATAAACAGCTGACAGCCAGCCTGAGGCAGGAGCCCTGCTGCCCTTCAGCAGAGTGCCCAAGCCTGAGAACCCTGCTCAGACCAGCCTTGCCACCCTGCAGCCCCCTGCACCTGCCCCTGGGATTGTGCCCTAGAGCGATCATGACATTTTGACAGCTGCATTGGGAGTGTGTGTGGTTGCTCGGTGTCCTGCTCAATCTGCAAGTGCAGTGAGATGAACTGATGAACAACAGCTGCATTTTGGCTGGGGCTGCACCCTGTCTGCCCTGCCATGGTGCAGTCTACATCAGTGGAGAGGAAAGCACACTGTGGAAGGGGTGTGTTCTAATCTACGAGGTGGAAATGTTGATGGGTTTGGAGTCAAAACTGAGAGTGGAAACAAGGCTTCTTTGGAGAAAATAACATCTTGGGACATTTCTGGGCCTGTCCAGCAGGTTTTTCCCCAAAGAGGGATTGGAAGGGATGGTTACCTACAAGGATCGGTCAGTCTCTGTCATATTTGCATGACAAATCCTGTTTGAGGCTTCCTTTTCTACATGTAGTTGATTGTTCTCTGCTTAAATGAATTGCAGAAAGACACTCGGACCAGAGTGAGCATCCTCTGTGTGTCCCTGAGCTGATTTGAATATGCAACTTCAATATATGAAGCAGAGAAAGTAACTGGCATTTATTACTATAAGCCAGTGCTGGGTGGTGAGCTAAATGCTTTGTTTATGTAAGATATACAATAAGAACTGTTTGGTACAGCATGTTCTCTCTGAGAAGTCAACACAGCCTGAGCCTGTGCTGGCACGCGCTCAGCACACTTGTCCCATTCCTCAGACCAGATTTTGGGCAGGAATGTCATCTTGCCACCCATCGGCTGACTGCCACAACTTAACTGCCCTTCACAACACATCCCCTTGTCCTGGCTGAAGGGTGAGGAAGTGAACTACACATGAAGCAAGTGAACTACACACATCTCCCCATGAAAATTACTTTTGAATACTGTATTTGAGTGGTCCTGGAAGGGGCACAGGAAACCTGAAGTGTGGAATTTGAGGTGGTCTGACAGCCATTCCTCCAGACTTTCTGCCCTCATCACAAATCTCCTTTCCTTGGATGAAAATGACTGTTGTTAGGAAGGGCTGCTCCATTCAGCAAGGTCCTGGGATGTGCCTTCCTCACAGCTGCCTGCTGCAGGATCCAGCTGGAAGCAATAGAGAGGGGCTTGTTGCTCTGGCCCATGGGCTCTGCCAGGAAAGATTTCTGAGTTTTCTATGACTTTGTCTTAACAGATACTTGTCTCCAGAAGGAGCCCAGGGCTGTGCCTTCAACATCACGTATCCTCTGGTCTGAGTAGTCAGATAGCCTTGCTGTTTGGCAGAGCATCCAGTGAGGCAGAGTACCCATCAACTCTCTGGATGAGTCAATACACCCCCCTGTTTTCTAGGTTTTATTAGAATCCAAAGAGGAAAGAAAACAACAACAAAAGAGTAAAAAATGAGATTTGCTTATGGAAAACATCAGGTTTGTGTCTGTGTGTAGTAATGCCTGACCCTGTGTGACACCCAGCTGCCAGCAGGAAGCCTGTGAGAGGTGTTTGCAGACCTTCTTCCACAATGGCATTTCCATATCTGGAATCACCACTTTGCAATACTGCAGTGCCCTCAGGTTTGCAGCGACTGGGAAATGGAGCTGTAGGGTACTGGTCCTGTGTTTCAGTGTCCACTACTGTGGACAGTAAGGATGAGATCCAGGGGGGCTTATACCTCTTCTGTATGGGAAGCCCAGAGGCACCTTCCCACAGCACTCCTGTCCTTGATAACCCATAGGACATCCCTCCCTGTGTCCAAGCTGTAATCCTGCCCACTTCAATTGTCAGCCCTTACATCTGTCAAAGACCATTGATGGTGGTGTAGCTCCTTCAGCTTCCAAAGCCAGCTTTTTTGCCTTTGCTGTCTGCCACTGGGAGCGTTACGGGGCAAGAAACCAGCAGGCAATTGCATAGGCTTGGCTAAAAAGTTTCTGGACCTTGGTCTTGGGGTGGGAAGCCCTGGAACAGCCAGCAAACCAGCCTGTTTCATTGCCTCTTTCACATGTTTACTTTTCACTTGATTTTCCACTGAGAGAGATTATGAATTTGACACTATAAACTCTGCATAGAACTCTGTTAATCCCCCAAACATTTTACTGAGACAAATATGGAGGGTCATGACATTAATTTCACTACTGTGAGATACATTTGAACTTACTCCACCTTCCCTGCTAACAACCGGTAACTCTTCAGTTTAAGCAAACAAAAAAGTTTGTGAAGCTCTGCTCTATGCCTGTAAAACAAGCAGTTTAACAGGAAGCCAGTATCCAGCATGAGCTTTGGTTTTAAGAACCATAAATCTAAATATTTTATTGGGTTTTTTTTTTACAGTACATAAGATAATCAACAATCATAGAATTATAGAATGATTTGGGTTGGAAGGCACCAAGATCTTTAAGATCATCTAGTTCCATCCCCCTGCCATGGGTAGAGATACCTCCAACTAGACCAGGTTGCTCAAAGCCCTATCCAACCTGGTCTTGAACACCTCCAGGGAGCAGGGCATCCACAGCTTCTCTGGGCAACCTGTTTCAGTGTCTCGCCACCCTCTGAGTGAATAACTTCCTAATTTCTAATCTAAATCTGCCTTCTTCCAGTTTGAAGCCATTACCCCTGGTCCTATCACTACGATATTCAACACAATGAACTAAAACAGTGCAAATGTGACTTACCTAACACAGCTGCCAAGTCAACATGACAGACAGGTAAAACAAAAGAGAACAAGACTGTCTCTAGAAATCTGACTCAACTTGTAACAAATATAAGAAGCCTTTCTTAGCAAGAAGGAAAACAATATTAAATGCATTAAGACAGATTTCTTTGGTATATAAAATACAATTACTGTTGTTGAATGATGTGTGGGAGAACTTGCAGAGACTTAATACAATGAAATGGAAAGATGTCACATTCATATAATATATCCATAAGGAAGCAGAAGCAGCAGATTACTACTGCTGTTTAAACTTTAGTTTAACAGTGTCTTTAGGCATTCCTTGGGGATGCCTCTAAGGTTGTGCTTTGAAGCATTCTGCCCATACATAATGCAGTTCATTCACTATGGAGGAAATACATGCATGTAAAGGTCTTGTTGTTGGAAGCATGAACTCTGAAATAACTTGCCAGTGGCCCAAACTTGTCCCTTTGTGCTTTGCTGCAAGATGGCGTGTGGGCAGCCGGCTTGTGAGCACTGAAGCTGGGCAGTGGGGAACCATCATCCACAACCATCCCTGACAGGCACCCTGGGATGTCCTGCTAGCCAGGTTGGAGTGCCATACATAATGTACAGCCTCCTTAAAAAGGCACATCAAAACGTCTGCATTAAGCAAACATGCAGCTCTTTCGCAATGGCAGGAAAGTGAAATTTATGAATACAGCATGTGTTAGGCATGCAGCTGTGTCATGACAGAGTAGAAAAAATGTAGCAATTACCACTGTCTCTGAATAAAACAAAGAACTTCATTTGTAGTCTTAAAATCTGTTGCTTCCCAAAAATCTTTGATGAGAGATGTTTATGTGGCATGAAACTGTTCGGGGGTCTTGACATGCAGGGGAATGTGGTAGGTTTTCTTTGCAGGTGCTGAGCAGCATTAGTCTGTATTGTTTAACTTGCTCTGATAAGCACTTTAAGGAGTTTTACATGTAATGAAATAGATCTCATGCTCATACTTTCATACTTTTTAGCACCTTACCTTGCAAAAACCTTTCCTGACTGCAGCAAGGCTTTTTCCAAAGTAAAGGCAGCACACTTTGGCTCTATACAAATCTCTGCTGATGTGAACTCTGGGGTTTTAGAGCATCCTGAATCCCTTTTTATCATAAAGTGCTGAATGTCCTTGTTTTACTGCATTAACTGTCTCCTTTTACATCAGTGTGGTGTGCAGTATTTGTTCTTCGAAGTGCTCATGCATCTTTAGAAGAGGACCCCTCCATATGCAATTCAGTATGCAGCAAATATGTTTGACAAAGGTCTTCATAAATACTTTCAGATCCAGATAGACTTTATAATGTAATCAACATGTTTAATAGTAAAAAGATTTGTTTGTCTTTCAAATCTACAGTAATAGACTGCTGCAGTTTAGAACATGTGGGCTTTTATTAGGTAAATGATATGACCCAAGGGAGTTGTTTTCAAGGACAAGTCTAGGAAAAAAGACTTTAGAGGATGATAGTAAATGTGCTATATTAACTGAGGGGAGCCCCATCACTGGCCCTCAGCCTTGGATCTGGCAGATTTTGATTTTATTTTGATCTTCATACCCTGCAGGAATGCAAAGAGGTCTTTCTTTCATCCACTGGAACACCAAAAAAGGAAATTACTCGGAAGAGCCAGGAATGTTTATTCCTTTAGCTCTGAGTCCAGCATGGATCTGAACTACAAGACAGCTGCTTTTCTAGCTACTAGATACTTTTCTGCTAAGATTTGATACTTCACACATAAAAGGATGAACTGGAAACACAAACAGGTAATGAAACCAGATAGGCAGGAAAGTTCTTAATGTTGGGCTACCCTATAGCTAATTCTGCTGCAAGAGTAGCCAGAGCAGCCTTAGTGCTGAAGGCAGGAGCAGATTCTATCCATACATAAGGTGTGTGGGAAATTATGTTGTTGTCAATTGCTAGGACAGCACTTTGGTTAAGCAAGACTGTTTGAAGGCATAGCATCAGAAAAAAAGAATCTGCCATTTGAAAAAATGTTAGAGGTTCATGTGGAATGAACAGGGTGGATTCAGCATAAGAGTCTGTTGAAAGCCTCAATAATTACCGAGGAATGGTCACAGGTCTTCCTTGGGACACAGAGCAAGTATCAGCACTGTGGACTTGTTCTGGTGCATTAGGACACTCAAAACGTATTGGCCCAGTGAACCAAGCTAGCTACAGTTGGAGATGCATGAAAAATTGAGAAGCTGTTCTCAAAGATCCCTCTTACAGTGGATCCTGTCATAAATCTTTTCTGTGTTCATGTTGCCACCTGTACCTGTTCTATAATCTTTGTCATAGCATTACTGTAGGTATGAATGTTAAACCAGCTGAAAATCTAACAGTATATTCAGTAAGATTTAACAATCTCTCAGAACAGCTCATAATAAAGTAGCTTAATGCTGTCAGTTAACATCTACAGCTGTCATGCAGACTATTTCCTTTGCCCTTTCTCCCTTTGTGTCTCCAAGCTCTTTATAGATCCAGTATTTAATGAGAGCACATAGAGGAAATATGTCCTCCACTTCATTGGGGTCTTAAACTCTCCTTATCACTGGTTCAAGAAGGAAAATATTCTGGAGAAGCAGTGGAGTTAAGTCAGAGGTATGGCAGGGCAAAGGGAGAGTTATGTGCTTTCCTTTGTGTCATAACCAAAAGAAGCCATTAATCACTCTTCTCTTCATGGGGGTGTCCATATGACTCCCTAGCTAAATACTCTGTTGTAGATCACCCTTATGCTGGCTCTTCATTTTTTTTGGCTCTGCAGGCTCTGGTCTTTGTTCTCTGTCTAGCATGAAGCATTTACCTGCTCTGGAATCAAGTTCATCTAATTTCTACTGATGGAGGAAGTTGCTGCTCAGCCACACCATGGCAAAACACGCTTTATTTCCTTATATGATCTCACATAACAGCACATACTGCACTAAAGGCTGAATGTGCTTGCAGGCATTTGTTTAGCACAAAGCTTATCCTGCGGAAGCACAGTGATTTTGCAATGAAGTGATTGTGTTTTCTGTGGTTGGGAAATACTGAAAGGCAAATTAAGAACCCCTGTCCTGAAGCCATTTTTCCAGTGCTCTCTTGCTGTAGGCAATGCCTCATTTCCTCATTAGCTTCTTCAAGAAAGCTAAATGCTCCAATTAAACTATTATGTATGGATCTCTGCATTAGAAACCTCAATCCCATTAGATTTTTTACCATCATTGCAGGTCTCTTAAATGCCTCATGATTCACCACAGTTTTCTGCTTTTGCAGCCCACCTGGCAGCAAGAGGACACAAGTGCAAGAGGACAAGAGTGCATGAGCTTCATTCAAAAGGGGAGGTGAAGCTCTGACTGCTTTTTTTTTGAATCTTACCTAGGAAAATGTAAGCAGAGTTGTAACTATTCTATGAGTTGAACAAAGGGACATTTTGGAGATTTTCTTTTCAGGAATAAAATACTATGTGTACCTCCTTGGAGGTTACTGTGTGGATAAAACATTGTTCAAGGTTCAGGCTGCAAGCCAAGTTACAGATACACAGTTCTGCATTCTGAGTTAACAGTGAAGGCATTCTGGTTAGGAAACAATGAGCTGTTTTGCAATATTCATTTTAAAACTCTACTGAACGAAGTTCTGTAGATTTGTTTAATGATTTCTTTAAGTTTGGTTAAATATTTAGGTGATATAATGACATATCAAACCTTTCCTGAAAGAAGGGGCCACCTAGTGCTGAATTATAGGCTGCTGCAGAAAACCATCTGCTTGGAAGGTCTGAAAACATAGCTGCAGTGTAATAATACTACTATTTATGGTGGGGTTTTGTTGTTTGGGATTGGTTGTTTTGGAGTTAGATTTTTGTGTGTGTGTGTGTCTTGTATTTGGGTTTTTTTGTGTGTTTGTTTGTTTGGGGTTTTTTTGTGGGCCGGGGTTTTGGTTGTTTTTTTTTTTTAAGAGTCAGACATTGAAAATCAGATTGCAACTGGCCATACTTAAAAAGTTCACTGTGTCTATTTTAGAGGTGGTTCTACTGCTTATCATAAAAAATGAGTGAGATTTGGCAGTCTTTTAGTTACTGAAAGTTCAGTGTAGCACTACCAGGGGATGACCAGTTCCACTCTGTTTGGAAATTGTACTGACATATTTGTGAAAATCCCCACTACGCCACAGAATATTGCCAAAGCTGAGTGAGAGGTGACCGCTTATTGAAAAACATTCATGAAACGTAACTGGTGGTGCCAGACCAGTTGCTAGGGCACTACAGCAAATGCCTGTGGGCAGATCTCATCTGTGAGCAGAGATACCACTGGTACTGCAGCACATCTGGCTTCCTTGATACTGAGTGGTGAGAAGGTGCCCCAGCAGTTTGCTTCATGTCATATAAACCTGAATTGCTGGCTTGCTTTGCTCCTCCTTCTGCAGTGACTTTTTATGCAGCTTAGAGCTACTGGTATGCTTGGAGGAGGGTCTAAACTTAGGGGGTTTTTGACCTAATGTCCCTTTGTTGTCCTTTGGAGATTTCGGCTTTTTCATGCCTTGTCTGCACAAGGAAATTGGTCTCCTAGCTGGATGTGCTTAGTCTTGCTTGGATGACTAATAAAGATGACACAAACAGCTCCCCAAGGCATGTTTCAAGCTTCTCTGTTAAATATTGGTCTTGCATGCTTTAGGTGTTCAGCCAGGCTTCCAGTGACACCCTTCCTTTCAAAGACAATCTACTGTATAGGCAGTGCAAGGTAAGGCGGATACACATACTCTCTGTAGGTGTATCTTTCTGGAATTTGTCTATATAACTTGAAACAAGTTCCCTGGGAGTAGAAAAAAATACTTTTTCATATCCCCTTCTGAGACATGGTGTTGTCTAAAAATATGGCTGGAACAATTAAAGTTCTTCAATTTTAAATTTGTCCTATTTTGGTGCTTAGTTTTTCTTGTTACTCACTGGCAGCTGGAATGTTCTCAAAGTTTAGCACTTTCCAAATTTGGTCCTAAATATCTTCTTTGAAGCACCAAGAAATGGAGATGCTCAAAATCAATGTCACTGTGCACTTGTGCCCATTTTATTGTATGTAAGCAGTATCATGAAAATACTTCCTCCCTACAAACATTTACTATGCACACCAGGACTTCGTTTTAGTGGTGTCTTCAAGCACAGGGAATGCTAGAATGGTATTTCACAAGTCATCCTATGTTGCCCCTATTATTGTCCCCAGTGGCACAGAATTCCAGTAAGGTCATAGTTTTTATATAGCTATAATAAGAGTAGAGTTCTGATGTACAAGACTTCTCAAAAAAAAAAAAAAAAAAAAAAAAAA